>MJUU01018992.1:61039-72821 GCA_002080025.1 Modiolus philippinarum
GGACCCTACTTGTTTTTGTTGTTTATCAATGATATAGTAGATGTTGTTTCCAATAAAATAAAACTCTTTGCAGATGATACATCCCTCTACTGTATTGTTGATGACCAGCAAACTGCAGCAGAGTCACTAAATTCTGATTTAGATAGTTTGCATACCTGGGCACAAAACTGGGGTGTAAGTTTTAATGCTGCTAAAACAAAATCCATACTGTTTTCTCGCAAGCAAGATATTAATATACCTCTATTATTAATGAATAATATTGAATTAGAAAATACCACTAAACATAAACACCTTGGTCTAACATTTAACAAAAATGCAACATGGAAAAATCATATAAATGACATATACTCAAGAGCTTGTTCTCGCTTAAATGTACTTCGTATGCTCAAGTATAATATTGATAGAAAATCTCTTGAAAGGCTGTATATTGGATATATCAGACCTATTTTGGAATATGGGAATGTTGTATGGGATAACTGTACTAAGCAAGAGTCAGACATAATTGAATCAGTTCAGTACGAGGCGGCCAGAATAGTAACTGGCATGAGAAAAGGTACATCTAGGTCGAAATTATATAGTGAATTGGGATGGGACTCTTTAGAAAATAGAAGACAAAAACAAAAACTTATTCTAATGTTTAAGGCTTTACATGGCTTTCTTCCTGACTATATCTCAGATATATTCAGTTCCTATCTAAATCCTGAAGTTAATTATATGTTAAGGAACCAAAGAATTTATGATGTACCACAGGTTCGTACTCAGTCATATGGTAAAAGTTTTTCCCTTCTGTAATGAATATGTGGAATAATCTTAATGAAAATATTAGAAACATTCCTTCTATCTCCTTGTTTAAGAAAAAGTTAAATGAGGATATTATTCAGCCCCAAATTTTTACTCAGTAGGTCCCCGCAAAATGAATATAATTATTTGCCAATTGCGCAATAATGTTAGTAATCTCAATGATCATCTGTTTCGGGCACACCTGTCTGACAGCTCACAATGCCCCTGTGGGGATGCAGTAGAGGATTGTTTTCATTATTTCTATGTCTGTCCTTTATATATGAGACATAGAATTATCATGTTCCAAGATTTACGAATGTACAGGGATATAATTAATTATTCTTTTAAAAGGCTCTGACTATTTATCTTCAGATGAAAATATATATATTCTGCAAATAGTATACAAATATATTGAGAATACAGGGAGGTTAACTTAACAATCTGTAATGATTTCTATAAAATTGCATCATAGTTGCAAAAGTCAAATGAGTAACTATTCTCCAAACTTGTAATTTGAGCATTTTAAAATAACTTAGTATTATTATCTGTATTTATATTTTCATTTATTTTGTTTACTTAGAGTGTGTGCATTTGTAACACTTGTAATACTTGTATTACATGTAATATGTGTCTCCTAATTTAAATAGTTTAATTTTGTAGTTTATGAACTGTTGTTGTTTTTTTTTCTTTCTTTTTTTGTTTAAATCTATGAAAACAAACAATTACTAGTAGTACCCTTACAACAGCCCCTTTCTCTTTCTATTTTTATTTTTTTATTGGTAATTTTTGTATTCTTTCTCTATTGATTATTTCAAAACTGTTTGTTTAAGTTTTCATTTGGTAATAAATCTAATTTATTGATACAACTCATTTTAATTGATAAGCTGTTAATGTTTGTTAATTTGGTGTTTAAAAATAATTTAACAGAAAATATTAATTGCTCTAATTGCTTGTCAGTCTTCACACAATTTTTTCTCATTTTTCAACTCTCATACTATCATATTATCTGAATTAGATTAATAATATGTATACGTTAATTATTGATTTATCTTGACTGATTCATATTATCTTATATACATTGTATAGGTCTGTTTGCTTATCTTGTTTTAGGAGAGGGCTAGTATAGGCTTTGCCTGTTGTCCAATCCTGATTTATTCAATAAAATATTTGAAAAAAAAAATAATTGTATTATTATTCAAAATATAAAATAAGATTTGGGGGTCACTGTGCATTTAAGCGAAAAAGCTGAAATTGAAAATTTACGGATTTTACAAAGAAATGATAAGGAAAATGACTATATGAGTGGATAAATTTAAAAATCTATTATAGATTTTGTTATACTTTGCATGTGTTTTAAACTCATTATATTGCTTGCATATAAAAAATAAAAATTAGGGGTCACCGTTGAAATAAGCGAGATAAACTTTGAAATGATAATTTTCTCTAGTGATATCTACATGAAATTCTTTTTTTCAAATTATCTCCATTGCTTAATCTCTGTGTTTTGTATATCCAGCTATAGAATTAAGGCAAATGTGTTCAACTTTTTGTAATAAAAATGTTGTAAAATGGATAAGGAATGGAAATTTCAAATATTTTGAAACTTCATTTACATTTTACGTAATTTTTTTGTTAAATTTCTAAATGTATGAAACCTAAATGAACAAGTATAAAACAAAAATGGCGGAATAGTGAGACACCTTAAATGAAAATATTGGTCGTCATCTGGGAAACGGGAATCCCATAGCGGTCAACAAGATCGCGCTATCGACTGTGACACTTCTGGAGTGATGACTTCAGATAATGGGTAACATAAGTAGCCTATTTGTGGGCGACCGGGCTCTATCAAGGATGTCACTGCATGTATCGACCACAGACCTTTGAGTAGCGAATGAGTTAGGAAATGTAAACTCCATATGCCGGCGCTGTTGGAATGTTGCTTCAAAAAAAGTTAAGTTGACTATTGGAAAAGTGAAGTCATCGCCCTTGTCAAACATGAGGTGAGGAATAGGGTGGATGTGGAAGAGCTCTTTTTGATAGATCAGAGGTAGAAAATCTCCAAAGCGAGGGTTGTTTAATAATAAATTATCGTCTTTATAATGGAAGCTAAAATTTAAGGATTGAGCCTAATAAGAATGGAGAAACAGATCAGCTAAAAGAGATGCACAGTTTATTCCCATTGGAATCATCCGTCTGTTGAAAAATAAGTCTGCAAACTGGACAAATATATTTTCAATCAGAAACTCTTAACATTTCAATCACTTTTTCTTCTGTATACATTTTTTTTCATAAAGTAAGCTTGTTCTCTACCTATATCAATGTGCATATATATTTGTTCAGCGTTCTTATGGGAGAAACATCTTTCAATTAAATCTTTCAGACAAGATTTTAGTTGTTCATGAGGAATGGTAGTAAAAAGTTTGGAGAAGTCGAAACTATCAATGCTGTTACAGTGTTAAGGATATAGAGTTTAAGATTAGAGTTTTTTTTTTTTCAAAATCCACATTTCATTTACTTCGCTTCTTGAAAAGCAAGTATCTAGAGGGTTTTTTTTTTCAAAATCCACATTTCATTTACTCCGCTACATGAAAAGTAAGTATCATAATATTTTTGAAGGCCCGCTTTTACGCCTGTTAAGATGGAGGTTAATAACATATAGGTTTTGTAGAACATTTGACATCGTTGTCTATATGGGCATTAATGTAATTTTGGTACCTAGGGCCGTGTCTTCATCAAGTTTTTGAAATCACCGTCTTTGCCTAACACAAGTGAAATTATAGTAGAGTGCCCACGAAAAGATTTTTCTGGATTTGGGTTAACGGAATTATGCACACCTAGCCTGCATCATGCATTTTCGAAATAATGATGTCGTAATTATTGGCTATGGTCACAATTTATTAAATGGCGTCAAAGGTCAGTTCCTGGATTTTTCAAATTTTTTATGCAAACATTTCTTTATCACTGAAAGAGTCCCTTATACATGTATTTAGGTGGTAAAAATATTTGAAATAACAGACCTATAAAACAAATGCTAACTTACAAAATTGTTGAATGAAGACAAAAGTCAAATAGTTATAAAAAGGGAAAGACACGAATTACGCCTATAAACTTTACAATGAATTATTCAAATTTTGTTTGAGATTTATTGGGGAAATGAAGCCAACTTTTAATTTTTTTTAATTTTTTTTTTTTTTTTTTTTGCATAATTTTTTTTTTTCAAAAATTAAGCAACTGAAATTTGACCCCATTTTAAATAAATTGTGGCCGTAGCCAATCATTGCGATGGCAACTCCTTTCCAGCGATGTATAACGTTTGTTATTCCGTTAACCCGAATTCGAAAAAAATCGTCTCTTTTGCACCCTACTAAATGAGGAATGCATGACTTATCTATTTTAAAATTTAAGAAGGACAACTTGAGTGCTCTTTTGTTCGTCTCTTTATATTTCATACGTGCAAACGAAAGCAACGGAACGAGACGTAGCCATTTACGAGAAAATATGGCTCAGAATGAAGTTTTTTAACTGCTTGGCCTAAATGATTGTTAATGGTGAATAAAAGGATATGGAGTAAATGCACATGAGACAAAGTCTCTACAAATACATGGTAAAAAACAAGCAAAGGAACAACGCTTTTATTGTTGTTCTTCATCTTGAAGTCACCATGAGGCCTTCAACAATGAGCTTTGCTCATACCTCATAGTAAGTTCAAGACGGCCCCTAGCACCGGTTTAAGCGGTTTAAGCACATCTACATTATGTCATAAAGACTGTGTGTTTAAAGTTTCATGAAAATTTATTCAGTGGTTAGAGGAGTAGCGGATAAGAGATGGATACCCACTTGTAACGTAATGGCTAAGTCCATGTTTTGCTATGGGAAACCCCAAAAACCAATCAAATAAAATTCTGAAATAGGAGGTGCAGATCTACATTATATATCATAAAGACTGTGTTAAAGTTTCATGAAAATCTATTCAGTGGGTCTGGAGAAGTAGCACACAAGAGATGGGCACCCACTTGTAATGTAATGGCCAAGTCCACGTTTTGCTGTGGGAAACCCCAAAAATCGATCAAATCAAATTCTGAAATAGGAGGTGCGCATCTACATTATGTCATAAAGAATGTGTTTAAGTTTCATGAAAATCTTTTCACTGGTTCAGGAGGAGTAGCGGATAAGAGATGGGTACCCTCAGGTGTAACGGACGGACGGACGGACGGAGAGACGGACAGAAGGACGGACGGACGGATACCCCCATCACTATATACCCCCACTTTTCAAGCTCGGTATAAAAAACGTTGTAAATGTTTATATTTCTTTCTTTTTTGTGACCTATAAGATTTTATAACCAGAATTTTGAATTTTGTTTATATTTCTTGTTGCATTGAAGGCATACACCGTGCTATGTAAAAAGGAATGTAATACCTTTGTGAACACGACAGTGCCTTTTCCGAAATCCATAAAGAATGTCTATATAAACATTCATGAAACATTTGATTTTCATATGAAATCCCATGTAATTATTTTTTAATAGTTTGTAGTGTCTTTACAGCTAACTTTCGTGGAGATATGATTGAGTGCTATCACCACTCATGTGATAATCTGGATGTTATGCTGTCAGATGAAAATATTGCATTTCTGGGTAAAACTGCAGACGCAATTGCCACGACTATGGGAAAACTTTCAGAGCCGTCAGGTATTGATAATTACCTCAGTGTTTTTTCTGCTTTATTGCAACAAATATGTGAAGAAATGGACGTGTCACAAAATACTTACAAAATTTTCAAATGAGACCGAAGCCTTTACCCTACTCTACCAACATATAATTCACACTACATAGAAACAATCCTTTTAGAATGTCTATCTTCACATTAATCACCCATTTCTTAGGATCAACTACAAAACCATTCGTTTCACAATAGTGTAGATTCAGTGAATTATAGCCACGCACTATTCGTGTTCCATTTCTAAAACATCAAACCACAAAGCAAATTCACACAGGAAACAACAAGAGTTTTGACATTTCATAACCGAGTTCTACGTTACGGATTGGTGCTTATTTTTATTTTTTTTTTTTGTAAACCAGGATTACCGACCAAATAACAATCCAGGGGAGATGGAGACAAAATCCCTAGACACACATGGTAAGACCAAGCAAATGGAACATCGCTTTCATTGCTGTTCTTCATCTTGAAGTTTTTTTTCTGATTAACCTAGTTTACCTACGTTTTGATTATTTTGTATGCCTTAAGCATATCTTTCTTTTCTTTCAGGTGAAACGAATAACAGTTATAAGAGCAAACCCACAGATTTTCTTATTTTTGTTGTATTACTTGCATATTTTGTTTAATAATCTCACCTTATATTATATGGAAGCGGTCAGTATTATACTTGAAGATTTAAAAACGTATATTACAATGACCTTGATACTAATCTACATGTTCACTGTAATATTTGAAATGACGACTTAAATAAATAATGATATACTTATAAAATCCGTGTGACTCTATTTGAATAATGCCTCTGGCATTGCAAAAACACTTAAATACATTGATACTTGGTTGAATAAAAAGTCACTTAAATTTAAGAAAGTATAACCCCACTTTCTGGATTCTGGACTTTTGCCTTAATTTTGGCCTACGTTGGAGTTGACCACTTGAGTCCATCAACTCCATGGGCTTAAAAGTCGATGCATTCTATACTTGTACTTCAAATTTATTTTTTTTAAATCAAAAATGGACTCTGGACTTGATCTCTGGTCGTACTCTGGACTCAATGGGAAGGGGTTAATATACCCTCATTTAAGTCCTGCAGATAGTCGGTAACATTCATGATCTCTTTAGTGCAAATCTGATCAAAACCACCGGAACAATTGTAAACCGCAGTGATCCTGACTTCATGTTTACCTCCTGACTAGTGTTAACCCATTGAAATTAGGTATACATTTGCCTTGGTATAAGTAAAGCATCTTATGTATTTGCTGCTGCAGTCACACTCAACTGACTTTCATTTCGCACTATATGAAATGTTCAAACGATGTTTTTTTCTCTTGTTTTCAAATCGACCACTGATGATAGCCCATTGACATTTGGTTTATACAATTGCATCAGTATAGAGATCAGTTTTGGGAGTGTTTTATGTGTTTTGCGCCAACAGTCATTTTCCACTTTTAAATTTTGAACTCTATCTAGTTTATCACTGTTCAACTTAGCAACTTGATATTTCACATGCACACAGTAATTTTGTGTCAACACATCCACAGTAATTTTGTGTCAACACATCCATTTATAATTTCGTTCAATGTGCTCGGGTCGCAACATGCCCTTTATTATACCTTTCAGTTTATGCAGAGGATTAACTGTGATAGAGACGCTCTTCCATCCGCCTGTCCGTCTGAAACACTGTTTTCCAACATAACTTTAAAACGGCTATGAATTTGAATGAAATTAAAGAAGACACCTATTGAGTTTAGGGTAAGAATGTCAACTGCCAAGGTCACATGTAATACAGACTTCTTTATTCCTGCTTTTGTTTTTGATCTGAACAAAGATTTAAGCTTTCATTTGCAAACTATACAGTTCTAAAATTAAATGGGGAGCGGGTATATATTGGATGTGGTTTGTTTCCATTGATTTATTCACTTTTTTACCTTTTTGGGGCCATTAAGGGCTTGCTATATGGTGTGAGGTTCCTCACTGTGTTGAAGACTGTACGGTGACCCCTAGATGCTTTGTTTTGGGTCGTTTTAACCTGGATATGGGGTGTTGTCTCCTTGACATTTACCCCATTTCCTTTCTTTTTCATATCGGTGAGCTTTGCACAAAACTTCTTGCTTAATATTCATTCAGATCGCTGATACATCGAAGTCCTATTTCCAATTGACTTAAGGGCACTGCGTTCTAAATACAAAACATCGGAATGTCGAAATTTTGCAGATAATTTTTAGTTCTGTGATTGACATTCAACAACTTGTGTTTCCTCGGGGCACAGGGGCTTGTTGTGAAATAAAAATAACAGCTTCAAATCACTGGTTTTTTTTCAGTGAGTTGAAGATTTTATTTTTATATCGTAACAAGTCGTGAGTTGAAGATATCATTTTTATTTTGAAACAAGTCCCTGCGTTCCGGGCACAAAAAAAGGAAATCCAAAACTCAAAGCATTTGAAATAATTGAGAAATAAACTAAAAAAGACCTGAATAAAACACAAATATGAGCTGAGAACAGAAAACACCATATAGTTTCATATATAAAAAATAACTTAGATATTGAAGTAAGTGAGAACCGAACCGTCAATCCAAAACGAATAATCCAAGGATAATGGAAACATCGGAAACAACAAAGAAACAGAGACACAACATGAGTACGACACAAAAAAGAAAAATGAAGACACACACACAAAGATGAACAACAAGGACCCAATAAAAACCATGGATGAGATCAAGTGAACCGGTAGAGTTAGCATCTCCTGCTTCTTATAAGACATCCGCCGTGTTGAACATGTCAAATCCGGTAATAAAGTCAAATCTGGTAGAGGAAACAACAATTAAGCTTTAAAGGGAACAATCTGTTGTCATCTGGGAAACAGATATTCCATAGCGGTACACAAGATGGTGATGTCGACCGTAAAACTTCTGGAGGGATGACTTTTGGATAACATAACCTTGTTTAAGTAGCCTATTTGTGAACAACCGGGCTCTATTGAAACTTGGTCAGATTTAGGCCAGTACTAGTTGACTTGGCTAAATACCCTCCGTGACACCTTCGGAAGTATTGACTCGGTGATGCAAATGCACTTGAGACAGAGTCTCTACAAAATATTGTAAACCAGGGAATGGAAGAACGCTTTTATTGTTGTTCTTCGTCTTGAAGTCATCATGAGGCCTTCAACAATGAGCTTTGCTCATACCTCATAATAAATCCAAGACTGTCCCTAGCACCTGTTTGAGCACTGGAATTCATTGCTAAACAATACCACATACTCATGGATGCGTGGTCGTCAACAAATATTTAAATCATCTTAAAATCGCTGTCATCTGTTGCCCGACAGGACGATCACAACATATATATAACTGCATAAATCTCCTTCAATCTATCATCAAGCCCCTTTTTATGCAAAAAACCTGGCTGGACAGATGATTGCATTAAATAGGTTTAACTGTTCTGCAAGTGTCCTGATTGACATCTTTTACAATCCAATGGTACTATCCTACTTTTTCTGTGAATTTTGCTATTAATTGAACAACTACTAAAATTTGTGTGCTGATCTTGCACGACCTCCAGAAGTTGCGCAGTGAGGCAAAAGCTCCAGTCGCCTTTGCAATTCTAGCTTTTACATCCACCTCTGAATTCCCATTTGTGATGATCTTACTACCGAGGTAGACAAATCCTTAACTCCCTCTATGTCTGTACCTTTTAGTATAAATGGCTGTTCTATATTGCTGTTCAGTTTCATTCTTTGTTTTGGCTGCAGTGAGTCCTAGTTTTCCTGCTGATGTTATACTAGCTTTTTTGCATATCTCAATGTCGGTATGCAAGCAGTAAGATATCATCTGCAAAGTCTAGATGTTCTAACCTTTCAAGAATGGTCCTAGTGACACCCTTATAATTAATCTATTTTGGACTTGCTAAAACATATACAGTCAAGTATAGGAAAACACCCAATTTAACCCTTTTTGGCCTTTTCTGCTACACGTTGGACAGGGAACCTTAAATTAAATCCCAGCTCATGCTTATACCAAGATGAAATAATAATCCATCTACTGGAAAAATACAAAAAATACCGTAGTTGCATAAAAACAGTAAATTTCGTTATGCTGTACACGTGTTTCAAGGAGTTACCTCTCATCAGCAGCATTTAAATCAAATAATATGAAAAGCCATAATTCAAAAGTAGTCCAAAAAGAAGTACTCATTTCCAAAAATATCGAAATAGGAAGACAAATCCAGTACAAAGGACATCTACCGAGTGCCATGCACGGAATGAAGCCTCGGTATTTTTAAGGTCTTTTAAGTGGTTAGATTTTTGATAAAAACAGTAAATTTCTGTAATACGCAAGGTAAATTTTCATGTCAGACAAGTATGACTATTTGGCTTGTGAATACCCTCGGGGACCTCTATTCAATCAGCAGTGGCATCGACCCAATGGTTCAAAATCGGTGCATTGCATTTGCGCCAATTAATATTTCATTTGCGCCAAAAAAATATTTCATTTGCGCCACAAACTGCACTTCATTTGCGCCAAAATAAAAACTTTGCATTTGCGCCAAATACAAGTAATTAGAAAGATGAAAGCAAAAATGCTTAAAGCATTTATACTTTTTTCTTGCATTTAACTCTTCAGTTAGCCAGCATAAACTGTTTTCCTTGTTCACCACGGAGAGATTGAAGAAGGATTTCGAGCAAGATATTTCACTAAACGCGAAACTGCAATATAAACAATAAGAGCACTTCGTCTATTTTAAATTCGTTACATTGTATATTCAATAATGTTCAAAGCTTCAGCAGAACACAAACATATAGTAAATACTAGAAAAACTGTGAGCAAAGCTCACAAATACACACCCCGCACCAGCCCCCTGATTCCAGAAGTAAAAAAAAATCACAAAAAAATCAAGTCAAATAAATATTTTTAAATATAGCTGGTGCACAATGGAAATATGCACTGAACATTCTGTGAAAGTTTTATTGAATTTCACAAAGTAGAGTTGTCGCCACAAAGTATGTACCTTATGGCGGACGGAATAACGAACGAACGGACGGACGGACGAACGAACACCATGATTACTATATACCAACAGCTAAAGTGGGGTTATAATAAGAGTAGAAAATTCTACACAACCAATGAAAATATCACTTCGGTATTAAATGAGCAGAAATTAATATAGATACCCCCTTTTAATATGTTTGATCTGTAGATCTGAATTCAACAATATAATCTAAACGAACCAGTGAAATGAAAATTTTACATACCCTTATATATACTAAATATTTAATTTTAAATGATATATTAACTTCATGTATTTTTCCACTGATGCCTTAAATACTAGAGGCTCTCAAGAGCCTGTATCGCTCACCTGGCTTTCAGATGTCATTATAAGTTATACAGTTGATCTTCAGTCTCAAATTTAAGTACCTCAAACACCTACAACAGTATTTAAAGTCTGATCATGTTTTACTACATTTCTATGTTGGGCTTTTTTGACAAAAAACGTTCTTGCTAAGGACCACTTTTGGCACCAGTTTTGAAATCCAGACATCATTTTGTAAATGGCGGCCATCCAACAACATCAGTTTTGAAGTCGCAACATCAATATCTATTTGGACAAAAAAAATTCATTGAAATAGGACAATGTTGAAATTTCTCGCCTGTTTTGGTGGCCATTTTGAAAATGGCAGTCAACAAATAATTTTTAACATTAGTTTTAAAGTTGCGACATCAATACCTATTTAGAAACCAAATTTCATTGAAATCAAACAATATTGAATTTTCCCGCCTTTTTAGCGGCCATTTTGAAAGTGGCGGTCAACGAACAATTCTTAGCATCAGTTTTGAAGTCGCAACACCAATACCTATTTGGAAACCAAATTTTATTGAAATCGGACAATGTTGAATTTTCTCGCATTTTGTGGCGGCCATTTTAAAATGGCGGTCAACGAACAATTTTCAACACAGGTTTTGAAGTCGCAATATCAATATCTATTTGGAAACCAAATTTCATTGAAATTGGACAATGTTGAATTTTCCCGCCTTTTTTGGCGGCCATTTTGAAATTGGCGGTCAATAAACAATTTTTAACATCAGTTTTGAAGATGCAACATCAAAACCTATTTGGAAACCAAATTTCATTAAAATCGGACAATGTTGAATTCTCCCGCCTTTTTAGCGGCCATTTTGAAAATGGCGGTCAACGAACAATTCTTAACATCAGTTTTGAAGTCGCAACATCAATACCTATTTGGAAACCAAATTTTATTGAAATCGGACAATGTTGAATTTTCCCGCCTTTT
>MJUU01018992.1:81915-92176 GCA_002080025.1 Modiolus philippinarum
ACTTAAAGCTTATATCATGACGAATCAAAAGAAAAAAATCCCATTGAAATCCGATGAAAAATAAAAATTTTATGTAATCTGCATGTTTGCAATTTTTTCCCCGTTTGGCCCCTCATAACTAGAAAAGGAAATAAATTATCAAAAATCTGATGGTGCAGTGCTGTACTTATTTTTCATAAGGAATCCATTGCAAAAAACAGCATCAAAATCGGACTTAAAATAAAAAAATATTTTTTTTTTAAATTCGCCCCTTTTGCACCCCATTCATCTTGCGACGTGAAATCCGTTGACATACTACTGATTGGAAATTACCTCAGGAGCACACTGAAAAAAAACCCATCAAAATCCGATAATTAATAAAAATTCTACAGCTAAATAAGTGAAAACCATAATGACCAAAACCGATCCACACCTTCCTTTTGTGCCAAGAAACATTGTGTTAAAATTTCATGAGGATTGAACAACTTGAACTTGAGTTATTGGCCAAAGCTAAAAGTGTCTACAGACAACGACAACGACGACAATGACGATGACAGCGCCATACCATTATACGACCACAAAATTTTTGCGTTCGTATAAAAATGCACAAAGTTTGAAAATTTTATGGAAAAAGGGCAATAACTCCAACAAGGGTTTTCAGATTTTCTTCAAAATTGCAGGGCAGGTAGATCTTGCTATGCTGAACACTTTTACTTCTGTCAGATTTTTTATATCTGTAACGGTTTTTGAGTTATTTGCAAAAAACAGCAATTTATCCCCGTTCTATCTTTAGTAACAGCAGCCATGTTGTTTGGTCTTTGGACTAATCGAACACAATTTTCAAGCTGCATACCCTGGTGATGCTTCAGGCCAAGTTTGGTTACAACTGGCGCAGCAGTTTCAGAGGAGAAGATTTTTTAAACTGTTGACGGACGAACGACGGACGACAGACGGCGGACGCAAAGTGATGGCAAAAGCTCACATGGCCTTTTAGGCCAGGTGAGCTAATAAAATGTAATCCTTGATAAGTTGATCATTTTTGTATTATATTTTCTTCAAAACCACACTTTAGGTAGATCATGTCATATCTTTACCCCATATCTGATTTTGATATTACAGTAGTCCCTCTCTTGAGAGGCCACCCCTACTGCAATGAAAAACTGGCCTTTCAAATGAGGTGGCCTTCCATGAGAGAATTCTCTTTATGATAAATTCAGATCTTACAAGCTCTCTTTTCCTCTCTGTTTACAAGGAAAAGTACATACAATGATAATCATCATTAAATCACTATGCCAGTTTCTAAATTGAATATATAGAAATCTTACAATTTTGTGGGATTAGGTAAAGATTTTGAAGAAAAATTGCAAAAAATCATATTTTATCTCTTTGACATTCTATTTGTTCTTTAAATCGTGTTCAAAGAAATTTTTTCAATAAATTTACAACAGGTATTGTCATTATAGCTTCAAAGAAAAAATTAAATTTTTGATTATTTGAACACAGATTTTAAAGGGAAATAACCCATAACGGTTAAACGGTATTAAAAAAAACAATAAACAAAAATTGACAAAAACAAACATGAATTTTCTTGATCTGATGATGTTTTCTCAATTATCAAAACATATTTATGGAATGGAGTAAAATATTAACAGCTTAATTGGGCCATTTAGCAGTACAGGTAACTATGTAATTTATGAATGGGTTAACTGACATGTAAACATCGCCGATGTTTATTTAACAAAGCCGTTAATTTGTCAAAAAGAAGTGATAAAGCTAATCAACTTTGGGGCCCAGAAAAGGACAGAAAGACAGCTGCAAGATATAATTGTTGACATTTTTCACAAAAATATGTTTTTGAAAACTTATTATATGTGACCTAAAGAACAAAGGTCACTTCCAGGTCAAATTTTCAACAACTTCCGGTTTGATCGCAATTTGTAAACAGTGAGTGTTTGGCCGTTTATACGAGGTAAAAAGAGTCATTTAGACATGAAAAGGGTAGCCGCTGGACGCGTCAGGCGGGTGGCCGTCTATATGGGGTCATTTTGTACATAAAAATGTTAATGCAAAGGAAATATGGCCGTTTAAACCGGGTGGCCTCCCAAACGAGGGGCCGTTAAGTAGAGGGACCACTGTAATAAGCAAATTTACATGTATGTGCTATTTTCAGTAATGGCAGCCATGTTGTTTAGTCCTAGGACTAATTGAACTAAATTTTCAGAGGAGTACATTTTTATAAAAGTTTATGACAGACAACGGCCACCAAGTGATAGTAAGGTGAGCAAACAAGAGCATTCGAAACTGACTTTGTAGGAAGGGCCCCCAATTTTGATCCTGAAACCTCTAGTAAAATCGAGATAAGAGTGGATTCAAATTTTGTTTGACATACTAATTTGTTGATACAGAAATTTGCTGCACGCAGTGATTTCCCGAAGTTTTTTTATAAACCATTTCCACATCATTTCTCAACTTAAAATATCAAAATTATTCCCACTGATTATGATACAAGTCGAGAAATCTTTGAGAAAATTTTGGTTTATAGCTAAAAATCAAAGTAACAGCACACAGGATGTAGTGAGTAACAAACCTGAAAACCCCTTACACAATACAACTAATCATTCCCAAGCTTCAGACCAAATTTCAAATCATTCCCAATGACACAAGCCAAGACATCTTTGACGAATTTGGGTTTACAGTAAGAAAATTAAAGTATCGACAAACAGGAAGTAGTGATGTTGTAAACCTGAAAATCGCTTATACAATACAGCTGATTAAGTCCAAACTTCAACCAAAATTTTACATCAGTTTCTCCAGTGCAAGCCAAGAAATCTTTGACAAAATTAGTTTATTGTAAAATATTAAAAGTATTCACAAACAGGAAGAGGTTAATCTGTAGTTAAAAATCAACTTGTTAGCAAACAGAAAGTGAATACCCAACAAACTTGAAAATCACTTACACAATACAACTCATCATTTCCAGGATTTATAACACATTTCAAATTAATTCCTCCAGTTCAAGCCTGGAAATCTGTGATAAAAATTGGGTTTACAGTAAAAACAAAAGTGTCTGGAAACAGAAAGTGGACACCCGACAAATTTGAAAATCAATTGCACAATAGAAAACATAATTTCCAAGCTTCAGACTAAATTTGAAATCATTACCATTTAAACAAGCCCAGAAAATCTTTGAGGGAAGAAAATTGATGACAGACAGACGGACTATGGACAGACAGACAAAGTGAAAACTATAGGGCATTGGCATCTCAATATGGGCCCTAATAACATATAGACGGATCTGAAATAACACATCTTAACAACTGCAGAACTGCAATATGTAAGGTATGGAATACAAAATGTCAGGAATGAAATGAATTGTTATGTATGAAATACTATATGACCATGATGCATATTCATGGGAATGCAATATGTCAGGTTTAAAATACTATATGTCATGCATGTCTGACACATGGAAAAATAATCAAACAAAAAAATATATAAATCAATTTAATTTTTCTGATTGCCTACATACTGAAAATAAATAGTATTTTTAATATACAATATTGTTCTGTGGATGAATATCTTTAAAAAAATCAAAGTACTTTAGCACTTACTGATATCTTTCGAATAAGAGAATGCCCTTCACCCAACCCCTCTCAGTATTATAGAAAGTGCAAATCATTCTAGCAGTTTGAGACTTATTTTATTAAACAGTATGAGTATTAATTATGCTATATTACTGCAAACCTTTCGTCATTATGGATCAAGAGTTTGACTTATAAAGATCACTTAGGACTCTGAATTCTTTTTGTCCATTCCAAGATTGCTTAATAAGCATAGCCATAGTATTATAACCACAAATTAAGAAGTATTTATAAAATGAATAATAAGAGTAAATATTTTTCTATGAATATTCTTTTTATATTATTTGTGGATTTTTTTTTCAATGTATTTTTCACTTTATATGTAAATCTCTCTGATTACACAGACTTAATGAATAACTGATCAGCTAATTAGTACAGATTTAGATTTCACAATTTGTATGTGAACAACCCTAGTTTGATTAATTCATGCTTGATATGTTATTTTCTTTTTTCATTGTCAGCATTGTCGGAATTTTCATAAAAAATTGATGGGTGTTCCATGCAACACTTGTGTCGCCTGCACTACAGAAGAGCCATTTTTGGCCAAGTGAACCTCTAAAATCTGTAAAATCAAAATTGTAAGTATTAGGTGCACAATTAAATCAAGTGATCAACAAATTCTGAAAGGTTGGTTGGAATATGACTTATAGTTTTGAAAGAATACCACATTAACAAACTGAATTAACAAATGAGCTGTTTTGACTCAGTGAACCTCAAAAATCCTTTAAATCAAAATATTACATATCAAATGCATAACAACATCAGGTGAACAACATATCCTGCAAGTTTGGTTGGAATCTGACTTATAGCTATGATGGAGTTGAGGATTAACTAACCAGATAACAAATGAGCACCTTTGGCTCCATGAACCTCTAAAATATGTAAAATAAAAATTCTAAGTATCAAGTGCACATCTACACCAGGTGAACAACATATCCTGAAAGTTTGGTTGGAATTGGACCAGCAGTTTTGAAGGAGTTGCGGATTCAAAACTGACAGACTCACAAATGAGCAATTTTGGCTCATTGAACCTCTAAAATCTGTAAAATCAAAATTCAGAGTATCAGGTGCACAACTACACCATGTGAACAACATATCCTGAAAGTTTGGTTGGAATCTGACTCGTAGTTTTGAAGGAGTTGCGGATTCAAAAACCGACAGACAACGCAGGACTACAACGACGACGACGCGAGACGATGGATAGTAATCCCTATGTGTCGACTCTGCTTACAGCAGGCGACACAAAAAACTGAAAGCCTTCTAAAATTATTTCAAATAAATTAAAATGAATAGCCAATCATTTTTGTTGGCAATCAGATATGCTTTGACTAATTATGCACAATTACCAGTGTGTAGGTCAATTCGGGACTTTCAAAATATTATCTGATAACCTCATTATATGTGTTATAAACAATAACAAACTTACCCTAAACACCCTGATTAACTTTATACATTGGAACATATTGGATATGATTTTAACCAAAATGTACCCATTTAAATAACTTAAGAAAGTGATAAGTTGACAACTGTCTGATAAAATGACTTGTTAAGATATATCCATTTCTCTCAATAATTAAATGAGTAGAGGTAATTCAAACAATATCCAGCAGATTCCAATGAACCAAGTAATATTGTATGATAAAATGGTGCTGAAAATTCATAGTCTAAAACACACAAATTGTAAAATGATAAATATGTTCATCTATCATCATCAGTCACAATCAGAATAATAAGCACAATACTTGACATTTAACATGTAATTTTTGTTCATATTGTTCTGTATAACTGTCCATAGCACAGAGTTACATCACATACTCAAATCTGAAATTAAAAAAAAATAGTATTATATGTTACACAGTCACAGTGACCTACTTTAATATAGTATACAGTGAAACCTGTCTAAACTGAACCCCTCTGGGACTGAAGAATTTGTTCGATTTAGACAGATGTTCAATTGACACAGGTTCAAAATAAAAAGAAATTGGTAGAAAAGGTCTTCACATTGTGTTTGGTTTAGACTCTTTTTCAATTTAGTCAGGGTTCGGTTTAGACAGGTTTCACTGTATATCCCAAAACAAATAAAGCTAATAATGATCAATTAGTAGGTTCTAATCCCTCTGGTCTACTCCGAAATTGACCAACTTCAATTTTGATAGCCTTTCAACACTTCATGTATGTCAAAATATTTACTTTTGTTTTCGAATGACATAAAAAATAAACAGCTGCGCCAAGTCGCATGATACGCCCGTCGTCACCCCTTCAAAACTAAGTGATTAAAGAATGTGGTTCTCAATTTAGAATACACCTATAGCTGCCAAATTATACATGATATCTCTTTAATAAATCAATCTGCAAAGTTTGAAGTGAGCTGATCAAACTATTAATCAGTTAGAGTGCATTATGTATAAAATTGCCTTAAATTTGAAAAATAAAGTCCCATAACTCTTGCAAGAAAATCGAAATTTCAAGAAAAAGTATACAGATCATGAGGCCATCATACCCAATATCTTTACAAAGTTTGAAGTGAATTGGTCAAAGAGTTGTCAAGTTTGAGCACAAAATGTAAAAAATTGCCTTAAAATTGACAATTAAAGTCCCATAACTCCTACAAGAAAAATAAAACTCACGAAAAAGTATACATATCGTGAGTCTATCATATCCAATTCCTCTACAAAGTTTGAAGTGAATCGACCAAAGGGTTGTCGAGTTAGAGTGCGACATGTTAAAAATTGCCTTAAAATTGACGAATAAAGTCCCATAACTCCTACGATAAAACATAGAAAGCAGCCACAGCCTGCTAAGCTCACCTCGTTGCGCAGCATTGTCACATGTTGCACATGTCTGTAAACAGGAATGGACTATAATCATTCTTTTTAACAGATTCAGTCATGCATAAATTGAAGTTTACAGTCTGCATCCGAAGCATTCATTGTTGTTGTCATCCCAAATTGCATCATACATACCGATATGGTTGATGTGGGCCATGACAGTAAGCGGGAATGAACTTTAACCATTCTACCTAACCAAGTCGCTCATGCGTAAAATGTAGGTCAGAGACAGCATCCGATGCTTGCATTGTTGTTGTCATCCCAAAATGCATCATGCATACCAATATGGTTAATGTGCGCCATGTCAGTAAGCGGGAATGGACTTTAACCATTCTACCTAACCAGGTCGCTCATGCGTAAAATGTAGGTCAGAGACAGCATCCGAAGCATGCATTCCAGTCGTCATCCCAAAGTGCATCAGGCATACCAATATAGTTGATGTGGGGCATGTCAGTAAGCAGGAATGGACCTTAACCATTCTTCCTAACCGGACGCGGACGCGGACGCGGACGCTAGGGGTATCACATAAGCCCCCTCACTTCGTGAGGTGAGCTAAAAATCAAATTTTCATGAAACAGTATACAGATCTTAAGTCCATTATACCCAATACCTCTACAAAGTTTTAAGTGAATCGATCAAAGGGTTGTCAAGTTAGAGCGCGACATGTAAAAAATTGCCTTAAAATTGACGAATAAAGTCCCATTACTCCTACAAGAAAAATCTAATTTTCACGAAAAAGTATACAGATCGTGAGTCCATCATAGCCAATACCTCTACAAAGTTTGAAGTGAATCGATCAAAGGGTTGTCGAGTTAGAGAGCGACATGTAAAAAATTGCCTTAAAATTGACGAATAAAGTCCCATAACTCCTATAAGAAAAATTGAATTTTCCCGAAAAAGTATACAGATCCTGAGGCCATCATACCCAATACCTCTGCAAAGTTTGAAGTGAATTGGCCAAATGGTTATCAAGTTAGAGCGCGACATATGAAACGGATGGACAGACAGACGGACGGACGGATGGACGGACAGACAATCGGACATTGGTATACCATAATACGTCCGTCATTAGACGGGCGTATAAAAATTGGTTTTCAGAAAATGAATACATGGTTCCTACACAGATCTATCAGTTTATATCATGTTAAAGGTGCGAAAAGGCTTCCATTTTTGTCCAATTCTGATCTTATTTACAGATGGGACAGAATAAAAATGCAATCCATATTTGTACGTAAGATTAGATAAAAAATCTACAGATGAAGTTTACTCGTGATAATATTAATGCCTGTGGTGAAAGCCATCTTAATTACATTGACAAACAGTCAAACTTGTCTATAACTGGCACCAGAGGGAAGAGAGAATATTGCCCTTTATAGACAGGTGGCCTTTATACAGAGGTTAATTGTTTTGCAGGAAATAAAATTCATAAAATAATTCAAATATTTACAATATGGTGTAATGTAATTCTTGTAATAATTGTTTTGTATATTAAGATTATGTTTTGAGTGTTAAAAATTAAGATTTTTCAAGCGTGCTCGCTAATCATGATTGATCTAAGGAAATGTTTCGAGATGACTTGTACCTATAATCACCATTTTTTTTCCAAAGTCATAATTTTCTCTTGCCCGTTATATTGAGTTTACAGGCCAATTCAGACCTAAAAAGAGTGCCCGCTGCCCGCGTTGAGCAGTGCCTGTTTTAAAGAGGGTATTTAAATACGAAATTCCATCGGGAGGGACCTGAGACTGCCCATTATGAACAGGTGCCTGCTTTATAGAGGTGCCTGTTAATACAGTTTTTACTGTACAAGTACATGTAATTTGCTCATTATTAAAGGCCTAATATTGACTAACTAGTGTGCTTGTTCACCCTGTATTGATAGGAATATTTTCTCATGTACATACACTGTATAAAATTTCTGGTATTTTAATAACTATATTTCAAATCTTTCCTTCTCCATGTCTTTCAAAAAGACAGCATGTATGTTTTCCTGTCTTCAGCAGCATTGCGTTAATGCTTCTACTGTTTGCTGAAACAGTACAAGTTTTGTTCCTTCCAAATCATAATTGTAGTACATTTTTCTTGTAACTTTACATGTATGCAGTTTCTTAATTTTTATAATGTTTGTACAAGAATATAAAAGTTAAGCAATCGTTACTGTAAATTTTTGCATCATCTTCATTTCTTAGTTTTCTGCACAACTTTTATTTCATGCAGACTTGAATTGCATTTTTCAGTAAAGCTACTAAGTTAGCAATTGGATAAAAGTATTTGCGACAGTTTATTTTTGCGCTTCATCTCTTATCGCGAAAGTAGTGAAAATAAAACTGCTGCGAAAATTACCCTGTTTACAGTATATATTGTTTGTAAACTAATTCCAAAGAGTATCATAATCATGTAATAAAGGGTCTGTAAGTCTCACCCAATTTTGAAACTTCCGGGCACATAAGTTGTACCCAGAAGTTGCATTTTTAACAAAAATATATGACGTTTCAAACAAAATACTTTAAACATCATAATCTTTTGGCGGGAAATGTTTTCAAATTACAATTTTATCATGACTTCTCTGTGTCACATGATCAGACTTACAGATCCTATAGCCAATGAAAGAAAGTTATACATGTACATTTCTGATGCATCTATATACATATATCTAGCAATGAAAATGTCTATGTAGTTCTTTCTGAATACTACTGATTTACAAAACAAAATGTAAAGCAAACTTACCTTTTTTTGTTTATATTTCTTTACACCTTATCATTAAGAGCTGAAACATAAAAAGCAGTAATGATAACATTGGAACTTAAATTGAGAAAATTATGTTGCACATTGAAAGACTTCTTCATGTATTTTGAGAGATCAATTTTAAAATATTCATAAACTTAGGGGATACATTTTACAGTGTAGGTGAGATATAAATGATCAGTAAAATCATAAATATGATGTTCTAGGTTGCCATATATTTGAAGAATTTATTAAAACTATAAAATATGTAAACATCTCAATACTTAAAGGTTTTGAAAACAGTCTGTGGAACATACATGTATATGACTGACTGACTAGCAGATGAGTGCATACCAATAATTGCATTAATCATGGCTGGTAAGGGACCAGAACATTTCATATTAAATTCTGATTTTCAAATGATTCATTGTCCAATTTTGTTGGTACTACTTGTTTTTTTTTTCTACCAGAAATCAGCGAAATGCAGAACAATGACCTTTTAAATTTAAAACAACAGATTTTTCACAAAAAGGTCAGATTCAAACTGAAAAGCTGAAAAAATTTAAAACAGTAACAAATTGTAAATCACAAATGAAATAGTTTTTATGATTGGTTATTTTCAAACTTTGAGATTTTAAACTTATTATGCGATATGAGATAAAAATGTAAGTGAAAAATTAATGTTTAAATGATTATAGCGTGCCACAATGAGATTGCTGAATAAGTGAACATGTAAAGAGAATGTTTCCCAAATACTTTGTTTGATATGCATTACAGATTACCTTGAAGAACTTAAGAACTAATGTGTGAACGTGATAATAACTAGAGGCTCCCAGGAGCCTGTATAGCTCACCTGAATATAGCAGTGGTACATCCATGCAATAACATTGATTTTTAGATACATTTCCTATGAGGTCTAAAGTTAATCAATGGGACTGCTGGCGGTTATCTTGGATTATGCATTTGCTATTGGGTCTAATGTTAATCAATGGACCCCATTGCCGGCCATCTTGGATTACGCACTGACATGTCAGATACAATTTTCAGCTAAAAATTGAGGTACTTTGTTAAAGTGCGATTTTGGTCCCC
>MJUU01018992.1:105048-123923 GCA_002080025.1 Modiolus philippinarum
CGGACGAGGACGCCGGGGGTACTCCAATAGTCCCCCTCAACTTCGTTGAGGCGAACTAAAAATGTGACAAAAATTTTCAAGACGCAAAAAATATTCTAAGTTCTGTCGAACAGGAAATGGGCACGCTAAGAGATCCCAAACTCTGTTACACGGCATAGGTCCCCCATACTGATACTCCATGCCAAATTGCAGAAAGCTCGGATACATAGTTCCTGAGAAAATGTGACAGAAATTTTTGCGACGCCAACACCGACGCAAGACGACGGATAGTGATCCCTATATGTCGCCACTGCGTGAACGCAGGCGAAACATTAATATGAACATGCTTTGTAAGTACAGGTAAGGTTTTCATAAGTATACTTCAAATGACAAAGAAAGTAATTTTTTTTAATACAAATAAAATTGAAGCACACTAATCAAGTAACATCCTCAGGAATACATCTATTTTCTATAACTATTATTTTGTTTTCATCTTAAGCAAGATCTTTCTACATGAATGTATAGTTCTATGTCATCTGAAAAATCATACTGCCAAAAAGAACATCAAGTTTATCAGCAAATTTTACACTGGACATTGTAAAAACATAATAGGGTCCTTTCTATAATTAAAAGATGACATTTAATACCTCAGTAAATTTATCAGCGACCATATATCTGACTCTCCAGGATTTATCTTCTGCAGCCTGTCTTAGAGTAGGCATTACAAACTGTTCTGTATCCTCTGTTTGTAATAATGAAGCTATGCTTACACATGCTTCCACAGCTAGAAGTCTCACAGAGTCCTGTAAAGAGATGAAACACCAAATATCAATAATTATTTTTAAAATAAGAAGTTTGTAGAAGTTAACTGAGACAAAATTTATGATTCTGTACTTTCAGATGTCAATTTAATCATCAATTAAATATACTAGTTATATATATATATATATACTTTCTGAGCAGAAATCTATTTTGAAACCATTATTTTTTGTTCACAGTTATATCAATGACAAAACACAAAGGGGGTTCCTTATAATTATATTTGCAAGAAATCAAATGACTCTCTTCTTTGGCTTTGGAAACAAAGCTATGTTCTAATTCCAACAATATTTTTTAGCACATGCGTATATTTCTTTTTTACAAAAGGACATTCGTAATGTACAGTTTCACATTTTATTCACTCAATCTTCATTTGTAAATAAAGTTTTAAATAACAAATCACCAAAAAGCTCCATCAAATAATGACAAATTAGAAATTTACAACAGTTACTAAATTTAAAACTTGGAATTGAATATAACATAACCGTAACCTAGCAACGAATGTGTTGTTGTTACCAAATTTTATCTATGTTGCATAGGCCTAAAAAAAATACCTGTGTTTCTGGTAACATACTCTTCAAAATTAGGATCAGTAGGTAGGCATTTTTTTTTATTTTTCCAAAACTTTTTACATAGACATATAGAGTAACTTCTGGACTTTAACAGTGCTTCTTTAAAAATTGCCAAAAAAAACTTTAGGGTAGGTAGGTAGGCATTTTTTTATTTTTCCAAAACTTTTAACATAGACATATAGAGAGTAACTTCTGGACTTTAACAATGCTTCTTTAAAAATTGCCAAAAAAAACTTTAGGGTAGGCATTTTTAGCCCTAAAATCTAGGGTCGGTCAGGTTACCGGAAACACAGATTTTTTTTATTCTGCCATATCATGCTCTACAATTTAGATATAAAAATTTTAATTTTTAACGTTAATAAAATTATTAATATGAGTTTTATTCCTTTTCTTTTTTGGCTTCAAATTTAATATAACTAAGCAATCATATAAATCAAAAATACAACCAGCTCACATTTATCCCCGCTTCGATTTTAAAATGTCTGTATTTTATATTTTTACAACTGACAATTTGTATTAATTCATAAGATTATGAGCAACATGTATCAAAAAATAGTAATGGTGCATTACATAATACCCCACCATGTTTCACAAAATTTCTAAGTTAAAAAATGGCATAACTCCACAACTATGTGTACCACTTAACCCAAAATCGAACTTGACATAAGTTTCGTGGTAAACAACTTACATACCAAGTTTGATGACCTTGTGTTATTTCGTTCACAAGTTATCAGTCGAAAACCCTAAAATATGCAAAATTTCAAAGTTTCAAGGGGCATAACTCCTGAACCCCTTGAACCTCTGAACCCAAAATCAAACTAGACCTGAGTTTTGTGGTAAACAATTAGCATACCAAGTTTGAAGACCTTGTGTTCTTTCTTTCACAAGTTATCAATCGGAAACCTTTGGGGGATAGACAGAACAGACAGACAGACGGACACATGACTGAGGGTATCACATAATACCTCGCCACTTCTTGTGGCGGGTATAAAATATAATGAATATAGACTTCTTTATGTCCATTTATGTGTGTTTGTATGCAGTTTTCAGACATATTTTAATTCTAGTGTCAAACCCAATATTGCCATCTAAGAGCCAATTGGAATGATCAAAACGCTTGTTAAATATATTAGAATCGAAATAGATTATTGCAATTGGGCTCTATGCGAATTAAGAACATGGTCAGACCTTATATTTGTCTTCATTTTATACCTCGCTAATGCTTGGTATAAAATATTACAAATATAAGGTCTGCCCATGTTTTAATTCGCATAGAGCCCGCTTGCAATAATCTAACCAGACTTCTTTTTAGATAAGTAAGTTCTGTTTTTAGAACAACATTCTACCTGTTCATCCTGAGCTAGAGCTGTAAACAGAGGTATCAAATCGGATTTCAGAGTATCTATTTCTACAACTTTAGCAAATTCCCCCAGTTTTCCTGCTGCAGCTCTTCTGGCCATTGGTGTATCATCTCCACATAGATTTCTGAAGTGTCTGTAATTAACCGTAATTAGAATTCATTATACAATTCAATACAAGAAACAAAAAATATGCAAGTCGCATAAAACTGTTCAGTAAGATGGGTAATAAAACATTTTTTTAATACTTTACTTGCTATGAGTTTCTTTGTAAACTATTACCAAGACAACACCAATGTCGGACAAAATTATTTTTCTCTATTTTTTCCAAATTAGGGGAAATCATTTTTGAATAACTGATTTAAAAAATCCTACAAAAAATATATTACCATAAATGAGTGGATATTTTTTTTTCAACTGTTTCCAATTTTTGATCCTTTTTGATCATTTTAATGTATGTATATATTATATGACTTAAGTATGAAGATAACTCTTTTATCAGTTGGTAGGGGATGAAATATAGACTATAACATATCTCACTATATAACATTTTGTGCTATGGAGTGTGAAATTTGCATTGTGTTTTAGGCTCTGGCTTTTGATGTGTTGCTAAATTGTTTCATTTTGAAATTTTCTAAAGACAAATAGTACTGTTTGTAATACTATGGTACAGAGTAAATGAGGGTACTTCTGAGTATTCTCTACAATTCCAAACTCAGAGATGCTTTTTTTATTGTTGTGTCCATTATCATATCTAAAAGTCTACTGCACTAATGTATTTAATGTGGTTGTTCTTTCAATCTGTAACATTTTTATGATGTTTGGAACCTCTATCAAAGACCAAGAAGAGATCACATGATGATATCGTCTGTATTCTCTGCATCTGAGTGTATACTTACTGACGAAGTTCAGCCTTGACTGAGTTTGACACCCTTTGATAACAGACAGAAAACAGACCACATGCTGATGTCCTAGATGTGAACCAGTCACCTGTAAATAGAAGAACACTTTGATGAACATATTAAACTTCATAGCGTTTTGTTCTATATGATAGTACATGTTACATCTGGTGTGTGACATGAAGAAGATTTGCAAAGTGTTTAAATTCAATATCAAAACATTGTAGTATCACATCAGTCATTAATATGTGGACAGTAGCCAACAGCACAAAATTCAATACTCCTTTTCTGAGTGAAACAATTTAGATAAACATTTTTAATTCAGTTTTAAGGGGATTTTCATTTTGTTCATATCGATATCTGGCAATATACAAATGTAGATGTAGAATAGTTGTAAGCCTTTTGTATTGTTTTTTTAATGCAGGACTGTCCTATTTTGTAGTGAAGTGTCTGTGCCTTAGTTTTTGAGACCATAACCCTGTACAAAATCATCCAGCCAAAACAAAAGTCAATTTTTATTTCAGCAAGAAATGTCTTTCTTTTTTATGAGTTAAATATTGTAATATAAACAGACAACAGTACATCACTTTCCACTAAATACTTATATTCCTGATACTACATTTTCATAATAATTTGATCAGAGATCAACACTAACTTTAACATCTCAGAAATATGCCTGAATTCACTAGACCTGCAGTTATTTTACCGGCCCTAAATAAATAAATAAAGCTTTCTGAAATTTTCCAAATTTAAGTAGCCAAAAGGACTAGTAGGCCAAATAAAAAAAAAAGATAGTGTGGTTCTGGTCACCCCTCTAAAAAAAAAATAGAGTCGGTAGGTAATTAAATAGCTTGTTCCAGTAGTGTAACATTTGACATTTTTTGACAAACAGTAAAACACTAAACATTTTATATGTCTTACTAAATTTTGTGATTATAATTTCCAATTTAGAAATAATTTGTACTTTGTTAAAAATTATTGATTTGATTTGCTAAATATCTGTATTTAATGTTTTGAATAGATTACCATATAGCGGGTAATTTTCCTAAGGTTCTAATTTTGGCTTTATTCGCGATGTTTCTTGAAGCCCGAAAATAAAACTCCTGAAATTAAAGTCAGTATATCTTTATACATGTTTTTCTCTTACACTTTTTTATATTCATGAAAATTGATGACCGCTAAAATTCAATACCCATCTTTGGGGAAAAATTTTAAATTTGGCAACCACGAAAACATGGAAAATTACCCGCTATACGGTATGTATCTGCTGAGCCCATGTGTAATTTGTATAAAATGACTTAAAATTATACATATAATACACTTTGTAGAATTTGATGTATTAAAACTGTAACTGATCTGAGAGTTATTTTGTTTATTAGTTGTTAATAAAGGGCTATGCCGAGCGCAGCATGATACGACCGCAGCATGTCGACCACTGAAATTTCAACAAAAGTAGTTTAAAGTGACTGTGGACACAGTAAAAAGCTTGACACAATAATTAGATGGACACAAAAAGAAGCTTGACACAGTTATTAACTAGGAACAAAAAAAAGGAAAAATTCAACCCTTTTGATTACTTACTGATGAAAAAACGTAAGAGCTATGCAAAATATGTACTTTACATCCATAGAAATTCAAAGAAAAAAATTCCATCGAAATCTGATGAAAAATAAAGTTAAGACATATATTTAGAAAAATTGCAATTTTGGCCCCTTTGACCCCTTGTAGCTCGGAAACAGTAAGAGCCACGCCAAATTCATTGCATACCTCTGAAAGCTTAGATCAAGAGGAATCCAAAGAAAAAANATAGTTACTACATGCTCTAGCGTAACGGATTAATTGAGAAATATATACTCCATACGATGGGGAAGACGGAATATTACTGTCAAGGTGTGGAAAGTTTACAATATCAAAATTGAAATCGTCTCTTTTGTCATAAATTCGTGTGCTGAGGTTGCCACTGTCGTCAAACTCCAAAAGTAAATCTAAAAACGAAACAGAATGGTCAGTGTCTGTAGTCTCCTTTATTTCAAGTTCTGGGGGATATATTAATGGAATATAGTCGACAAATTTACTATTATTAAGCGACAAGACATCATCAATATATCTGTATGAGTAATTAAAGGATCTAGCCTCTTTAATTTTATTTTGTTTGACCAAATTTTGCAAAAATTCTGTTTCGTAAGTGAACAAAAACAGGTCGGCTAAGAGAGGAGCACAATTCGTTCCCATTGGAATGTCGACTGTCTGCTGGAATATCTTGCCCCAGAACTGGACAAATATGTTGTCGATGAGAAATTCCAGCTTCAGTGTAGTATCGTGTGTTACCCTTTGGTACTTTGTTAGTAAAATATGTAGATGTATATGCTAAGGCTACATATTTAAAGCTTTGTCCTTTTTTGTAAGTAAATGCGTTCTTGATAAGATCTATCAAATGATGTTTCAATTGTGAATGGGGAAGAGTAGTATAGAGTGTAGAAAAATTGAATGTTTTCAACGAGTGGATCTTTGAAAGTGACCGGGTTTTCAAGTTGTTCAGAAGATCTTTAGAATTTTTGAGTATCCACATATGATTGATGCTNAGCCAAGCCTTCCTTTTGTACCAAAGAACATTATGTTAAAATTTCATAAGGATTGATCTACTGGAACTAAAGTTATTGACCAAAAACTAAAGTGTCTACAGACGACAAGGACAACGACGACGACGACAACGACGACGACGACGACAGCACCATACCAATATACGACCGCAAAAATTTTTGCGGTCGTATAAAAATATGACACATTATAATTCCTTACTGACATGGCTAATTTAATGTATAAATAACCTTTATTGGTTAAACAGAAGTTACCTACCTCCTGATAATCTCTTGACAAGTGGGACAAAATGATTTTCTAAATCAGCCGTACTGTGTTGTGCAGCTATAGCCCTGAGAGATTCTACAGCCTTGTCACGTACTACAGTCTCTTCAACAGTGGCTAAACTCTCAAGAGGAGGCTACAAAAAACATAAATCTTATATAATTGCAAAATTTCATAGCAGTTCATCTCTTACATGTATTTCGGATCATTATTATACATGTCTAACTTTTATGTAATTTGGGATCTTTCAGTCAGTGCTCCAGATTGGAACTTTTAGAAATTGCCCAACTTACAGTGCCATATATTTTGCATGCTTCTTACACTTACATATATATACATATGTATTTTCTTTTAAATCTAGTACATATCAAAAATCTACAGTGTGACAGGTGATATAAACTGCAACAAAATGTTTTGTAAAATAAACTACATTTGTGCAAATCCTTATTCTACAGTTATTGCTCCCAATAAAGAATTTTTTTTGTTTTTATTGTATATGCCGAAATGTGTTCACATAATTCTATTCTATTCATGTATGTAAATGTGTATGTTTGGTGTATTGTACTTGACTATCTAATCAATCTTTTCTTTTCCTTTTCATGTACAGAGGAACCTGTCTATTCCAGCACACTAGGACCATAAAAATGTGTTGGATTATACAGAGAGTCGGAATACTCAGGTTTAAAAAATATTATAAGGCTATTTTTGGGACCAATAAATTATGTCGGAGTTGACAGGATGTTGGAATACTCAGGTGTCCCATTATACAGGTTTCTTATACGGGTTTCACTGTATATATGTATATACTCATGTAGCCCTTGACATATCCTCTTTTTCAATATATTCTCCTCAAACAAGTTTTAATGATTATAAACTCAACTTACTAATAAACAGTGAACATATTCTGGTCCTCCAACAAGGGGAGTTAACTGTCCTAACTGTTCAGCTAGAGCAAGTAAAACTTCATCTTCATCATATATTGTGTCTATAAAAACAAGAATAATGTTAGATGTGTTTAAAGTTTATAAATGAAGTAGATAAAAGTATGTGTATTAAAATATATTGAATGTTATCAATTCCCTGTATCAGAGATCAGCATGATCAGCAAAGGCATTTGCAGACAAGATTTTCTAGCCTCTCTGATCAAAGCAATCAACAAAAATTTGAGTATTTTGCATTGCATTATTACTGTGGGTTGACAGACAGGTCATCTAGTTTGTCAGTTTGAATGTCTGACATGAAAATAATGTTTTCTTATTCACTTCTGTATTGATTTAATTATTGTTCTAATCTGTACATGCTGGAACGCAACATTTCAAACAACGAGAAATGGTTTGAGAGAAATTCTCCTTACAAAGAATGTGAGGTTAATATTTGACAACAGAGAATATTTCAGTACATTCACGTCTTCTTATCTAATTTATTACTGAATAATAGCAGTTTCCACCACATCAACAATGATAAAGAATATGTGATTGGAAGAAAGGGATATTTTTATTCACAACTTATTTACTGATTCTTATGACTTGCTCAAATATAAATTTTGTACTTGCCAGTTAAAAATGGAATAAGTTCACTTCTTGTCTTCTCAACACCCAGTGCAAGAGCAATTGTTGACAACTTCTTGATGCTGATGAGTCTCACCTAAATCAACAGTCAAAAACAAATATTAGACTTAGCAGTAAGTCTTTCAGGGAAGACATGTGGTGCCTGCATACATGTAATTTTGTGAAGAAGGTGTTGAAAACTATTCTAAGTTCCATCAAACAAGAAGTGGATACGTGCGAGATCCCAAACTCTGTTACACAGTATAGGACCTCATACTGATCAAAAACAAATATCTGACTTGGTATTGAAACTTTCAGGGAAGACATATGTTGCCTGCGTAATTCTATGAAGTAGACATTGAAAAAATAGTCTGTCAAACAAGAAGTGGGAATGCACGAGATCCCAAACTCTGTTACACAGTATAGGACCTCATACTGTTACTCCATATTGAATAGCCGAAGGTTGGGATATGTTGTTCCCGAGAAAAATATAAAATGATAAGGGCTACCCAAATTCTGTGACTAGTACTCTGATGTTATATCCCTAGCGGATTATTTTTAATTTTACACATTAAAACACAAGCATCCAAAAAGAGTGGTTTTACAGTATGAATGTGATGAAATAAATAACCTATTGGGATACAAGAGTGTTCCCCACCCATCACAAAAAAATCTCTGGCTTTTAAACCCAAAATTGTGTTGCCTGGATAAACTAAGAGGCAGTAGAAATATTTATTTCTGAGCCCCCCTCCCCCCGCTTCTATTTTTGTTTTCACATCACTTGGAAATACTTGAAATTGAATTACACACACAGTATGTATACAGCCAGAGACTTACCATGATATATTACTATGATAGACATATAACTCTAAATTTTTAAATGAATATAATCATAATTATTTTCCTGATTGATTAATCAACCTAATTTCTTTTGCATGTCAAGTGGTCACTTTAAATGCAAAAGAAATCAATAGATTAAACAGGAAATAAAAAATGTATACATTTCACTAAGCAGAGTGATATGTCTTTCTTTGTGATTTGTATCATGCCATTCATGGTAATTCTTTGACTGTACTATAATTGTATAAAAATAACTTTTATTTATCATGTTTATTGGCAATAGCGATTTGTGACTTGACAGGTATGCTCACGTCACCTAAATACACTCATTCAGAGAAAAATATTCACAATACACCCACTCTGATTATTCCAACATATATTTCACCAGTTTATGCTACCTCACTGACATGACTTATATTTTGCACTGCAATCTCATACAACAGCACTTCTGTAGTTTACGGTCCTTGAAGTGAAGTACATTTCTGGTGTAGTAGACGCTAAGTTGTTTTCATTGGACCAATGACAATTTTCAATCAAATATTTTCACCAATATCACAAAACAAGTTCTCAAAGGAAAAGGAATATCTTAACTTCAAGGTAAGACATATATCATTTACAGCAATTTCACCATCAGTGAATTCACTAAGAGTTAATACATGGACATATTTTTAATAAATGATTGCATGCACATCTGTAAAGGAATGCAGTTGTTTGAATTGTCTAGCAACTTGCAATCATCTTTATTTAAGTTTTGTTGACTTTATTTGTTAAGTTAATGATTTATAATTAAGCTTGAAAGTGTTCAAACCTTATTTTTCACTCTGAAGCGTATAAAAATAAATTGAAACTCCCACTGGATGTAATTAATCTGATGTTTGCAGAATGTTGAACAGCTTGTCATAGGGTTTCATTTGTTGACCATTATATATTTATGGTGGTAGTGGCAGTGCATTTAGCACAACAGTTTTATCTGTTTGTTCATATAATTTGTGCCTTTGACACAACATTTACTTCAACAATCATTCATTTGTACATAAATGTACAAAACTGCCTAGTATTATCATAACCAAGGATGTATATTTAGAAGGATAGGAAACTCGTACACAATCCATTTTGCAATTTAAAATTTATAGCGAGGCGTTTGGTATACATTCACTTTTGAATGTATAGAAAGTTAGAAAGTTATTTATGGATTTTAATAAAATTATACTTTCCTGAAAGCTGAATGATTTTTACATCTGTAGACTAAATTTCGTTACATTACAGCAAGTAGTGTCTTCAATACACATGATTGAAATTTGTAATCAAAACATTTTCATTGATTTTTTTTTACTTCCGGTTTTCATCCGTAAAATTGCACCACAATTTGGAACTAAAGGCTTTAAAAGTAATGCACAGAATTTCACAGATTTAATCTTTTCATAAAGTTTAACATCTACTTTACTTGCAGAACAGTTTTTGTGACCATCATTATTATATTTCCGTTATTTTAAGGCTTTAAAGAGAGGGTTCCAAAGTGACAAAATCTCACGCCTCGCGATATATTTCCAAATTATAACGAGATGCTTATCCTTCTAAATATACATCCTTGTCATAACCTAAATTTTTAATACAATTTATATCATGACATGTAAGTACCTAATTGTTTTACTTACACATGAGAAGCTACCTGCTTCATGTCCGAAAATATAGACTAGTTTTCTCATTTGTAATACCATTGTCGGTCGTGCCTTCTGCACAAAATGTTAAGCTAAATTTCTCAAACAATTTATTTGATTATTTACTATTAGTTTCAGAGTAAGCGTGCCATTTGATTTCAAGTTCAGAAACGCCGCATAGAGCTCTAGCTCTTCCTGGAACCAATATAACTGGGATTTGAAACATTCACATTTCTTACAATTTCGGTGTCTCAGCAGATTTACCTGTAAATCGTCGTATTTTTCAGCATTTCTCTGTTGAAACATAGGAAAGTTCTAGTACACTTTACAGCTACATTTTTCCATCGATTTTAATACATAGTACACCATTTTATAGAGAAAAGATTGCTGAAAATCATAGTATATTTTTTGTAAAATAAATTTATTCCGAAGAACACCAACTTTGCTCTAAAACTTGGATAATTTTGGATTTTTAAAAAATATATTGCGAAATTTTACACTTCATGACATTTTTTTCAGTACATTTTCTATTTTCCTCAAAATATTTAATGCTACAAATTTTATATGATTGAAAAGCTGAAACTTCGAGGCAAATCATGGTATATTTTTCTTTAAATTTAACTGAAAATTTAGTTTAAAAATATACAAGGAAAAGTTAAGTGTTTGTATTCCAAAATTTGTTTCTAAAAATTACATGAGCATGGTCTTATCAGTCAAAATTTATCAGCACAATTAAATTGTTTTCCTGTATAAATTATACATGGCTATAAAGCCAATACAAAGAGCTTTAACCTGGTAAAATTTTGTAATAGTAGGATAGAATTTGACATGTAAACTAGCAAGTTAAAGTTAGCCAATTTTTTTTTATTTTCATTGTTCTGACGCTCATTAATCATCGATAACTGTCATTGTTTATTGGACGGTTTCTCAATAATTTTACGACCTCTTTACACAAGAAAACAACCCATGGTGCATTTATTACCAATTTTTAATTAGGATTTCATTATTGTTTGAATGAAAATTTAATGTTGTAAATATGCGATAAATCAGCTTTTCGGCAAATTTTTCAGAATGATTTAATGTTGAGTAAATCAAAACTTACAGCCGAAAATTGTAGCTGGGACACCGCTTTTTATTGGATCAAACTGGTTTGTTAAATAGTTTCAAATCCCTGTTATATTAGTCCCAGGCTCTTCCCACTTCAGGACGAAAAGCATTTAAAAGTAACAACCATGCAAGGTAAACTTTGTTTCGCTCACTGCATGGTTGGTAGAAAATAGAAAACTCTAGCATCATGTGTCAAATGTTAGTCTTTATCATGTTTAGCCCTTTCAAACACAGGCATTTGTTTCTATCAATGGGAAGTATATAGCGAGAATTTGTTTATCAATGGGAAGGTCGTGTGACAACGTATACAGTATAGCGAGAATTTGTTTCTATCAATGGGAAGGTCATGTGACAACGTATATAGCGAGAATATACGTTGTCACACGACCTTCCCATTGATAGAAACAAATGCCTGTGCTTTCGAAATTTACATTTATCTTCCTCCGGTCTCAAGAGCTATGCACTGTTAACCGGGTCAAGACGTATACCTGCATAGTTACTAAAATATTTCATCGACATTGAATGTTCCTAAATACCTGGACATCTTCGTTTCTCAACTCATCTATCAGAACAGCGATGGGATATAGTGAATCATCTGATTGTTGTTGCTGTTGCTCGATGCCGGCCATTTTGAATGAGAAAGAATTTTGCTGGTACCCAGGGGGAACCAGTATTACTGTACTGATTTGGCTTGAAAGTGGTCAAGATTTATTTATAGAATCCGAAAAGTGCAGTGATGCCCATACATCCTTTACATTTTTATATTACTGAACTTTTCATAAATATAAGTATGAAAAATTGAACAAATGACATTTTTTTCATTTCTTTTAATTAAAAGAAAAATCAGCAAAATGTTTTAATATAAGAAATAACCAAGTACCGATATGTTAACATAAAACAATTATGCACAAGCATGAAATATACTATTCAAATAAATTTCATGATTTCAAAGCAAAGCAAATCTCCTATATTTCTCTAATGAAATCTATACGAGTTTCATTTATCAAATTATTCCCTTGCTTTATTTCTTTTATAAATAAGGTAGATGGGTACTCCAAAATTGTTTCCATAGATTTTCCTTATTTTTACAGGAAAGTTTCCTTATTATATAAGCATTGAAATAAAAAANATATACTATTCAAATAAATTTCATGATTTCAAAGCAAAGCAAATCTCCTATATTTCTCTAATGAAATCTATACGAGTTTCATTTATCAAATTATTCCCTTGCTTTATTTCTATGCTCTGCAAATCCGGCAACAGATTTAAAGTTTTATAACTGCTGATTAACATAACATACATAACATAACATATTTTATTGTACAACCACATGAGTATTATGGGTTTGACAAACATTATTACAAACAAGCATTTATATGTTGTAGTTCACCTTTTTTAAATGAAAATGTTGAAAAGAGATTAAGAACAAAAATTTCAAATACTTTTGAACTTTCTTTACGTTTTAAGGTAGATGGGTACTCCAAATTTGTTTCCATAGATTTTCCTTATTTTTACAGGAAAGTTTCCTTATTATATAAGCATTGAAATAAAAAACATAAAAAAGAGGATCACCGTGCTTGTTTTTAAAATAACTGATATCAAAATAATCAAATATTTCTAATGAATATATAGAGAAAAACCGGTATATTGTTGATTTCTTTAGAACTTTTCCATAGATTTCTTTCTTCTTTCCTCATGTGTTAGCCCTTTGAACATACTTTCAAAAAATATAAAGAAAAATGGGGGTCACCGATTTTGTTTTCGATTTAATTTGTAAAATGTGAATTTTCATAGTGATATCTTTGTAAAATATTTTTATCAGATTATCTCCCTTTTTCAAAAATCCTCTTCCAATTTATTTAATTATAAAGTTACCATACCTCATCTAATTAGATGAAGACATGTGAAATCAAGTCCATGTAGATCCTTTGCATTTTGTATTATGGATACAATATTGATTGATTCATTACAAATAAAATATTTGCATATTTGATAAGCAGATAATACCATAACGACATAAATAACAAATTCAAAATGGCGGAAGACTACCGATCTACCTTAAATAACTATTTTGTTAAATTAATAAATAAATGAAACATAAATGACAAGTATCAGACAAAAATGGTGGAATCATGAATACCATGAAGACACCTTTAAGCTCGATCACTTGCATTCAAATTCAATAATATGTGCATGCAAACATACAATTACAGTGGATCCACATTGAAGGTGGTTACTGTTTTAATCATATTTCTCTATCAGTTATAAAAAAAAGGTTCTACCAATTCTGTTCGAACTGGTCTTTCGGTGTGACCATTGATACTTGAGATTTGCTCATTAATTTATATGGCAAAAGTCAAATGGTCACTCATAAACCGTGAATTTAAATACAGGTATTGCTGTCATCAGCTGAAAAAAATACATTGGCCATTTTTTTTAAATAGGGTCTGTAAGTCTCGTTCTACTTTCACTTTCAAAGTCCGGAACTCTAATATAATGCATTAAACCGTCATCCGACCTTCCCATGTCATCGGCAAACTTAACCCCACGTTATTAAGGTGGCTCACTGATCAAATTTTTGACTTTGTGTCAGATTTTGGAACTCCCCGAGGTTTCTCCAATTCAATGGCTTAAAGAATTTTGCACAATGACCCCTATTTTTTATTTCATGAATGTCTTTCTAATGGTCAAATTAAGATACCTTACAAATTTCATAAAATTCTTGATACAACTTCCTAACTTTTTGGCACAAAAATAGTCCTGAAAATCCAGAGAAATCCATTTCCCGCATAACTTTTTAATGTGTTGTATCTCCGTTCTGTAGCATCTAATGACATGTGTCTTACTAAAGCATAAAGGTTAAAAACGATAAGTCACAAATAGCACAAATGAAGCAAAAAAAAATAAGCATTAAAATAAAAGAGCACATTAAGCGAAAAATGAAACACTAGTAAACTCAAATTGACCATTAAATACATGCACAGCACTGGCGTTTGCATACGCTTTTCTCGACGACCTTTCTTGGCGACACTGTTGTTGAAAGTCTTTCTCGAGCTGCTACACAGTATTATATCAAATAACTTTAATTCCATACATTATGGTGTTTATTCTAGGTATTTTTGCTGCGTTCTGTGACCATAACATTTTTAAAAATTAAATTAATATGCAAATAGCTTTTTACATGTATTTCAAAGGTCTCTACAGGTGCCCTCTGTGATTTTGTTTATCGACACTACATACATATTATCAAACGTATCTAGTCTTTAAAATCGGTTACCAGGGTAAATTCTCTTGACAATAATTTTGAGACTTGACAATGAAAAAATATCGATCTCTGGGTACGTTTTTCAATCTTATAACATTTGAATACACAAGTACAGCAGAAGTCTCATTTTTCATTTTTGTGACAGTGTACCGCAGGAGGCGTGGCTTAAAAAGAACACGCAATTGAGATTGAATTACATTATTTCCACAATGTACGCACAAACAAAGTAGATGAATAACTTTCTCTAATGGTTCTCAATTTCATTCCATAGGATATCAAAGTGTTTTCCAACATGTCATCAATTGATCTCGCAATTTCATTGGATATTGAAAAGCAATATATACCTAAAATACACTTATTTTGAGTCGAAATCAAAGTTACAATTATTTTTTCGAAGAATACACTTTATGTCTATGGGAGTCTAGGATGATGTTTATTTCGCTGAACTTGATTACGCTTTATTTAGGGACCAACTCCGACCTGCCGTTGGGTGTGGGGTTCCTCACCGTTCATTGAAGATCTTATGGTGGCTTTGAGTTGTTATTACCCCCCTTTGGGTCGTTGTATCTTTGACACATTCCCCGTTTCCCTTCTTTTTCCTACTGTTTTTTTTTGGTATTTAATCGCCTATGACAGCTTTGTTTTTGTTGATTTCCATACAATATAAATTTCATATTTGGTGATGTCACAGTATTGATTATAGAGGCCCACGAAGGGAAAAAAACTAAAAAAAACATGAAAATGCCATTAGTTTCAGAATTAGAAAAATACAATCCATCATTTACTAGTCGTTAATTATCATAGTTCTACTGTCTCAAGGGTTAAACATAAAAGTTCTCGCTAAAGCTACAACTTTTAAAGTTTAACCCATTCGACAGTAGAACTATGATAAACAACGACTTGAAAGGATAGATTCTAAATACGTGTAATTTGCGATATCTGGAGTTTCACCCTCAGATGTTGAGGCGAAATGCTTTATATTGTCCATTTAATCCATGTTTAATAACTTGACTGTACACATTTAAATGACCTATTACAACTGCATAGCCATAAAGGAAAGGATTCTTTTGGTTCGCAAAACGGACATTTTCCGATTTCTTGTCAAAATGCCACGGAAATGATGCTAAAAACATCAAAAAACTGTTGAAACGGAAAGGAAATTGTATCAATCTGATAACAAAATACCGGAAGTTTCTATCAAGTTTCTGCATATGCGCATTTCAACAACGTATGTCTCTTCAGTGCATGAATTGGAAATCCGAAAAACGAGTAAAAGCTGATAGAGTACAAAGTTACCAATAGGTTCTAAAATTGAAAGCCAAAATCATCTAGGGGCAGAGCTATACACAAGGGAGATACTCCTTAGATTTGTTATGAAATGTCCTCAAATGTATCACGGAATCTTTGGACATCTATCTGTTGGTTAGATAAAAATTCGAATGTAGATTTTGTCAGCGTTTTCTTTTTTTTTCACAGCAAATCCGTATGTAAAAGAATAATTTCCTGTTTATTAATTAATACATGTGTACTTCCATGCAATCTTTATATGCATATCCGTTTCCATTTAAGAAAAAATGAGATTTAAAAGATGGGAAAAGACTCTTTGTGAAGTAAATAATTTTGACACCGGATTACTTTCAGATCTTTATTGCACAGGACATTAACTACGGATAATAAGTTGATCATCACAATTCTCTTATCAGATGTGATATTGTCACGGAACAGAAGTTCCATCATAACATTTGCTCGGCAAAAGGATAAAATATTATAGAATATCTCTTCCAATGGAACAAATATTACAGTATTTGTTCCTAACGGAATAAACCTTATATAACAGATGTTCCTGAAAGAAGAAATATAATGTCAATGTTTATAATATTTCTTCCAAAGGAACTTCTGTTAGGCGGAACAAATATACGTTGACAATATCACAGTACTGGATTGACCAGATCAAAGGATTTCATCTTACACCCCGATATAGTGAGGTGAAACAATTGATGTTTACCTTTCTAATCTATGTAAAAAATCAAGTTTTTGGATTGCGATATCTTCGGTGTTACAATAATTATGATCTTGAAATTATGATATGATATGATATTAATATTGACGTTTCAAATGTATCATTCGAGTTTCATTAATATATCTTGCAGGTAAATGAATAAATTGAAGTTGAATTTACATAGATATATAGTAAAATATTGATTGTTTCACCGCCCAATTAGGTAAAGTGCGCGGATGTCTGGATAAGGGAATTGTCTTTGAAAGATTCAACAATAAATTCATTGAGCTAGCTGACAGAATAGCGGCTAGCATTCCTTCATCCATCTTCCGAAATTACGTTTTGTTACATTCTTTACAACAAAGCACTAAAACCATAGGCTAAAACTGTACAAAAGATAACAAGCCGAAGAAATGCATAAAAGTAATATCTTCAACTACATAAAGCAACAAAATAATATCAAACTGAGCAAAACAGTACAAAAGGTGACAAAACTAAAGAAAAATTTTAAAAAAAAGTAAATGTATATGTCTCTGGAGCAAATAAAAAGACAAAATGCAAGCATTAAGTAAATATGACACCAAAAATGTACAAAAACCAATCCATGTCTAGATCTAATAAAAATTAGTTTAGCTTAAACGTATTTATTTTGCATAAATATTGCAAACAGGATTAGACACAAGTTAAACAAACTTATGGAGTCTTCTCCTATATAACATAAATAACAATATTAATACATATCATTTCAAAGCATGCATCTATAACATATTTCACATATATAACTATGAAGGAATTAAACTAAATTTACTAAAAATACTTTAATATGGCATGGTGCATGTGATGTGTGTGGTTTGCTGTCCGCGTCATATATTTATATGACGAAATATATTTTATCTATGTAATAAGGAATCTTCTTGTTCTTTTATGTATTCAAATACATGTTTAAAAACGTTTACATTTTGTTCGTCAGTTAATTCCAAAGAACCTTCTATCAAAAGATCCAGATCAACATAAATATCTCCAGGTAACCAGCTGAGATTATCATATAAAATGGTCCTTTGAATTTGATATCGCGGGCATATAATAAAGAAATCATATGAATCCTCATAACTGGCTCCACAGCTACAAGATGAATCGGTTATAATACTGAATTTAGACAAGTCATGACTGAGAAATGTTGACGCGCATCTAAACTGAGTAAGAATTATATTTAGTTTTCGAGGTCCGTAAGAGTAATATCTTGGAACACTGCATCCATCAAACATTTTCTTTAAATAACTTTTAAATTGTGACAATGTATTTACATTACGAATAGTCTGATCCAATTTATTCCACTCCCTAATAGTGGAAGGAATATATGAACTGGAAGTTAATGACAATCTACAGAAGGGAATCATAATATCTTCCCCGTTTCTTAACGGATAAACTGATGTAGATTGTATTTTAGGTGGTATTAAATTACAAAGATAAGACGGTGCATTATTGTTTTGAATATTGTAAAACAGTTGCAATTTTCGTCGTTTGCGTCTGCCTATTAGAGTTTCCCACCCTAGTTCTTCATAAATAACATAAGACTTAGTAAATATAGGTAGTCCAGTTATTATTCTCGCAGCTTTTAGCAGTAGCAATTAAGAATAGGAAAAAGGATTATTTTATTTTCAAATATTTTGGGGGTTAAAATATCTAGATTTTATATATATAAATATTTTTACATCTAGTGACCTTCTTATACAAGGACCCAATTGAAAATATACTATTTCAGCTTTAAGAGTTATCCTGGGCAATCAATGTACTTTTTTTTATCTCGAAGCCATGAAATGGCTGGAGAGATATTGATATGGCAAGAAAAAATCACGTGCCCCGCGTGAGGCTTCAAGCCTATTAACAGCTCTAAAAGATGATCTTCGTGCTTCCAATAAAATATAGTGCGCAAGTTCCTTTCAAAATCGGATACATTTAGTATTTAAGTT
>MJUU01018992.1:127499-152744 GCA_002080025.1 Modiolus philippinarum
ACTAACATACTGAAAAAGAATCATCTGCTGATATTTCTATTCAACAAGATTTGGGGTTCCCCTGTTGCCCAAAGGATATACACAGGGGTTCAAGGTACATGTATATGCTTTCCTACTCGGGCACATATTTTTATTATGGATTTTTTTAATGTTTTGATTTGATTGGAAGAGATATCAGTTATCGGAATGGCCATTTGTAGAAACTACAATTTACAGAAACATGGGTATTTTGATATTTTGAAGAACTTTAGTCGGTATTTTTTTAAAAATCACTGAAGGAAACAGGTCATTGTTTGAGATAGAATGTTGAAAAGGGTTAATGAGGTATAATGTAATATTTCATGTGAAAGCACAGAGCTCTTTCTTGCTTATTGAGAAAATCTTTGCCTGATAAAAAACACTAATCTAAGATAACATGATGTCGTACAATCTGTAGTTTTTATTGTAAATACTTTATTTGAAAATAAAATGTTGTATGTCTTAGTCTTTTCTAGTAGTTAAAAGGGTCACTAGGCAATATTAAAATCTAAAATCTGACCATTTTATTCAGACAATAGGGCTATTTCCTAGTCTGTAAGAGTAATGCCGATTTTACCCTTCCACTGGCCATGCAAGTTTTGCCAGTGCCTGCACCTAGAGCTATTGTTGTTATTTACGTGTGTATTGTGTCTTTTTTGGTGTTCTTGTTGTAAAGTTCTATTGAAATTTCCAGTCATTCATTTTCGTTTATTGTAGTGGCGCAGGGCTTTTGTGATGAGAAGATAAAAAAAAGCCAGTATAAACTTTATTTTTTTCATATATTTATGTCTAAAATCTTGACAAAAATATATTTAGATGTGTTTCAATATGTATTACGACGATTACAACCGGAAAATAATATCCGGCTTGACTTTTTATTTTATTTATTTATTTTTTTTTGTTTACATGCAAGTTATCCCTAAAATAATTTATTATGTTCACAAATAATTCATTTAAATCCTTTTAAATACTTCTTATGGTATAAAATAATAATATTTTACATAATTGATATAGAACATTACTTTATATAAGTGTTATTCTGTGAAATAACTTGTCGACTCTACAATATGGTCGCCATTACAAGACCACGATAACAGCCTTTAGGACACAAATCTTACCCATTATCGATTATTTATGAAATAATTACATTTAATATGTTCAAAACATATTAAAAATCATATTTGCTTTATTTCCAATCTTTATTTATCCAATTAGATAATTTTTTCATTAGTAGACTCTAGTAGACTTTAATCGACTTTAGTCGACTCTGTTTAGTATCACCCATACATTTGACTAATAGAGTACGTTATTATGCTTTATGATTTTGTGTACTCTTTGGGGTTTAGTTGTATCAAGCGAAAATTTGACCCAGACTAAAGAACAATACATTTCCGGTTGAATACTAACTACTTTCACTTCAGTGCTATTCACTGTCAGGGTATTTGCAACATAATTATAATGTTTTTGATGAATCAGAATATTGCACCCAGCCATTATCACTGTCTTGGTAGCTACCTTGGCTCTGGGCAGTCTTGGTACAGAGTACCACTGACAAGATTTACTGCAGTGCAAGCACAGGCACTTGTTTCATAAAACTGACATTTTTTATGAAACAAGTGTCTGTGAGTGCAAGTCCCTATGTTTTTATACTTCATCCCCTTTTTAAAGAAACATGTTTGCATCATTTAATAAAACATTTGCATATGATAAACCATAGACTTATTAAACATAGATCGTGCACTCCAAACACTTCAATGGGACCATCATATTCGCCGATTTTTTTATCACCCTCTTGAAAAGTTAATGTCGCGCAGGGTGTTAGTTGATTGTAGATGGCAAATAAGAAATGATAACAAGTGTACGATCGACTTTCGGAAGTTAAGTTTCATACATTCGGAAGCAAACACCCATGATATTCGAACAGTTTAATTAATAAACAAACAAACAAAAATGGGGACACAAACTCGAGTGGGATCATTTTATGATCATGATGGTAGCATTTTCTTTTTTCCAGTCTTTTACAGTAAACATATTATTTTTTTCTTGTTTGCACATGTATTTAGAATGTCTCATAGACTTAAGTCTGTGTTTATTTAGCAAGAGCCCTTTTTAAAGCATGTACGCTTGAAAGTGAAGTTTACTGAAAAGGGAGGACATGCTCCATACCATCAATACGGTAAAATGTTAAGTAGCATGGCTAATACAATAGTGGCTTTTTCTAAGTGGTTAGCCATTATATTCTTGCCTGTATTTCAAGCTGGTAATACATGTATATAATTTTCCGAGGTAAATTCTCAGTAAATTTCCAACTGGGAAAATACATATCTGACTTCATATTTCCTTGCAGTTTGGTTTCATTTGTCGGTCATTTCAGCACTTTCCATTTACCATTGTTTCGAATTTTCTAAAGTTTTGAAAGTAACTATATTCTTCAATTAGAAAAATGCGTTACATTTGAAAAATGAATAAATTATCTGATATTAACGAAAATCTAATTCTGATATTTTACCATATTTTGCATTAGAAAACTGCTCTTTTCAGTCATTATACCTAAGTTCGACTCTTTCAATGCGAAGTTTCAAAATAACATATACGCCCGTTTTACTCGATAAAATTACAATGTATAACTCGCTATAACTAAATTCCACCCCTTTCGGCCCTCAAGTCTGAAATACCAGCAGAAACATTGAGGTTTGTAGTTTTATGTGATATAAGTCGTATGATCCGCCGGTGTCCGCCGACTGCAATATTACAGGTTAAATCAAGATACCTGTAACATCCATATCTAGTTTTCTGCGGACTTAACTTTGCATAACTTTGTCATTTCTTGGTTGATTTTTACCGCTGTTTTCTTTACAGGTTTAGTACTTTATGACTATTCCAGATAATTATATCATGTATGTTAATTACAACAGGTAAACTAGGTGTAATTAAAACTTGTTTATCACTGATAAGACTATCCCCGATAATCATTAATTAATGATCTCTCTCGAGAAAGGATGTCGGCAAATGTGATGTGACATCAAAATCGCTCGGTATCTGTGCTGTGCCTTTGATTCTTCAAAGGGGATTGTGTGAAGCATTTCGAGGCATTTAGGGAGTGCACGATCTATGTATAATAAGTCTATGGATAAACAAAAAATTGCCTTTAGAGAGATGCAGTTCCTCTATCAGCAGCTGTCAGTCGACTATGTATTTCTCTGAATCTGATACTAGCATCATTTATCCAGGCGTTACCAAATTTCTATAACATTATCATGATTATAGAGTTTTTGACAAATTCTACAGTCCCTGCCAATTCTCATTGAAAACGCTGTTATCAGGGTTTAATCCCACCTTTTGTACTCAGGGTCTTGTGCCTTTGAACATGTTGAAATTGGGAAATTTCACGTGATTTGCTCAAAATTGGGAAAAATAGTAGTTAGTTCAACACTTGATTTGTATAATGTGTGCTTTCTTTTTACCCTTTTACTGCAAAGTGTGTTCAAAGTAATCATGTATGCATAAAGATAACCACATTATCAAGCTTTGCGAACTGAACATTTTTATTTTTATATACCATACTTTTTTTTTATAGTTCTTAAAAATGTCAACTATCTCGGGCTGTGCCTTCAGTTTTACTCAAGGTGCTGGTTTAAAACAATTCTAAACTCTGATCACAGGAGTAGAAATTTTCTCAAGTTGAAATATAAAGACCCACACATTCACATTGAAGTTTCACGTCCATAGGGAGTGAAACAAACAGTTCGTTTCACTCACTACATCTAGAAAAACGGCTTTCATATTTCCAATTGTAATGAACATGATGAAGTAATGAAAACATTTGTGATAAGGCTATTAATCCACTACGTGCCAATTTTGGCAACTTCTGACTCAACCTCGACAAATAAACAATCTGTTACTCGATACCAGGGCAGGTATTTTGCGTTCCTCAGGAGCTTTCATCATCCCAGTATCAGGTGACTGGTTTACCGCTAACTGATAGGTGCCAGTCTATTTCATGTAAACAAAACACTGATACTAAACTATTTTAATGTCATGGTTGGACAAAAACAAAATTGGGAATTTTATACCTTGAAATTGGGAAAAATAATGTTTTTTGTCCATTGGGAATGGGGCCGAAATTCGGCCCCTAAATGCACTACAGATTAGGCCCTGTATTGCCAGAAAAAAATCATAGATTCTCAAAAAAGAACAGATTTACAAACTTTGGAACTGTCTTTATACATTTTTGTATTTTATAATTGCATGTATTTTATTAACTTATCTTAATGTGAGAAAACCTAAATGAACAAAAAATGGACATACATGCATGTACATGGTGGAATAATACATGTACCCTAGATACAATAACGTAACCCTCAGTCCTCTGCGTTCCTGTGAACGTAGTGGACTGAGGGTTATGTTATCGTATCTACATGTACCCGTGCTGTATCATACCATATTTATATTAAGAGAAGTCCATTATTAACTTTTTCTCCATTACTGTGTTACTGTGGAAGTTTAATTTATTGGAAGTAAAGGAGCGAGTCTTTGTACATGTATTTTCCTTTCAGAATTACATAAAAAACTATATAAAATCATATATACCTATGGTTCAATAAAATTGCAAAAAAATTAGGTGCTATTAGCCTGCCTATGAATATCAGTGTTAGATTTAGAGATAATAATATTCACAACAATAAATGAGATCATAATTGATAAATTTTAAATGTTTTGGTATTTTTAATTTTTTTTTAAATGGTATTTGTATGATTTCATAAGTTTACTTTATGAGTTAACTTTTTTAAAAATCTTCACAGGACATGAGTCATGGATTGGTAATCCTTTTATGCATATTAACAAGTCTGCCAGTCTGTGATTTACTTGACAAAAACCAGAAAGAGATAAAGTTTGCACCACACACGAAGTATACCAAGGATACTCTACTATGGACGGTTGAGTTGACAAACAAGGTTGACGTTGACTCATTATCTGTTCCTGTTCATAGCCATGACCTACAGGATGACCTCTACAGATTTAAAAATGTATATATACAAAGTGAAAGTGAAACTGATAGACATTTAGCCAAGAAAGTAGCCTCAGAATGCAATTTAACATTCCTTGGAGATGTAGGACAACTGAAGAGAATTTATTTATTTGGACACCAGCTAGCAAATAATGATTATATTAACACCACAGAACAATTTATAAATTTAGATGTAGATTTCAGTGAAATTGACAAAATTACAGATGACATAGAATCCAGACTAAACAATCATTTATATGTGCTCTGGTACCATAGAGAGAAGGTGTTCTCTCGGGAAAAGAGGACTATACAGTTCCATGATCCTGCCTACCCAAAACAGTGGCATTTGGTAAATATTTTAATATTTTTTTTTTTATTATTTTGATTTATTTTAAGGAACATCTATTACCAAATTCATGCAAAATACCTTATGTTCATTCTCTTTGTTTCAGGCACTTTATTAATGTCATCAAACTCTGTTGACCTATTGTAGAAATAAGCAAGGCATTCTTTGAAAATCTTTAAAAAATTTAAGAAATGTGCAAAAAATTCTTTAAAAGATTGTCAGGATTTTGTTCACAATTGAACAATCATGTATAGTATGTACTTTTACTCTTTGCAGTTCAAAACACACTTTCCATAATTTTATCCAGATCATCTTTACTCTACTTAAATTGTGTAATAGAACATTGATTACTGATTTCAGCCAATTCAACATTATAAAGATTTAGATTAGCAAAAATGAGAATGTACAGTAGATTTCCCATGCATGTCATGTTTCATGAAGTCAGCCTAAAAATATTTCATGTATTTTATCACATTTTTTTAGACCTACTTCATGAATTTGAAGTGAAATGATAATCATCTTTATTTCAGAAAAATTATGGGAACCATGACATGGACATTAATGTGACAGGAGTTTGGGACAACAACATTACAGGGTCAGGGGTCATAGTGTCTGTTGTAGATGATGGTATGTAATATGGTTATATTTACCAGCTTATGTGTGTATTACCTTCTACTGATAATTACAAAGTGAAAAACACAAGATAATTAATTGTGAAGCCTATTGTACAAATCAGGCCACTCCGGGATCCTCCATTTTGAAAAATAAGAAATAAGTATTTTTCAATAGACACAAACAGCTGTGTACATTTTTTTACGCCTGTCAAATATAATAGTCATATTATGGTATGGCACAGGTATTGGTATCATCGGCATAGGTGTCTGTTGATATCATAACTTTGGGTCTAGTAGACAAATTATAATCAAATTTTAAGGTGATGTTCCTTGATACACTCTTTGTATATGATTCTTAAGGTGATCTGTTTCAGAATAAGGGACCAAATAGGTGTAAATTGGGGGTATTTGTATATTTGGCTGAAGAATTTTTGAGTAAGCTTTAATTAGAAGTTTGTCGATGAATTTGCTAAATTCTTACCATTTTAAAGCAATTGAGGATCATCATTTTTTAAAAAAAATCATCAGATTTTAACGGGTTTGATTTTTGGTTCCTGTTTCACTTGTTGGGGTCATATCATGCTACTTTTTGTGTACAGTCTTTGACCCTAACTTATCAAACATTTAAGCGGAATGTCGTAATTTTATAGCACAATCCAAACTGAAAACAATCCATCCCTTTAACATTTTAATGTTAATAATATTTATTTACTCTGGAAGCACTTTTATTCGTGGACATCAATTTTCGTGGTTTTCATAAATATCACTATTTCGTGGGTAATTAAATTCGTGGTTTCAAATTCCATGCATTAAACCTGTATGGAAAAAATGCATTTTGTTGGGAATTTAATGTCGTGGTTTTAGCGAACCACGAAATCCACGAAAATTGGAACCCCACGAACAATAGTACTTTCACAGTATTAGTGTTCTGATCAAACTTATACACACTTTTATCTTCTTTCCCTCCACCTATTTCAGCCTGCAGAGCCCTTCCACAAAAGCCATATCCGATTGACCCGAACTTATCAAGAGGTTGACCTGGAGTTATTAAGGCAATTCTCCAAATGTTTGACTAGCAATATCCGTTTTATCCATTTCGCAAGAAAAAAATAAATCTTCATTGGATAAAGAATCTATTATATTTTCGGTTTGTAATTTTCTAAACAAATTACCGTCACCAATTCACAAAAATAAAAACGAGACATTAAAAAAAATACAGAAACTAGGTCGCTGATAACTTCAGCAGAGCCACCATTTTGTTTATATTGTGACATCATTAAAGTGCCTAGGAACTGGAAGACAAATGTAAACAATGAGAGGTTTTGCAATAAAAAACTGACTTTAGTTCCATTTGCTAATATGGTTTTATTAAAAAAATTTTAAATTAATATTTTTAGCCAACAGAAAATATTGTGAAGTCATAAAATAACTACAAAACATTTCCCATTTTGTAAAAAAAATGAATAAACCTCATTTCCCGCGCAGCCTTTGGAGAATTTGACACAAATCCTAATAAATTATTGTATAGAAATAAGAAATAAAGACGATAAACAAGTTATCTGAATTTTGAAAGCCCTAATGTTGTAAAATATCATCCTGCTGGCCAGAATATGAAGCTTGGTGCACGTTTCCTGCACTCACTTGCCCCTGTGCTTCATATTCTTGCTCAGGGGATTTATAGGTTTCATTATGAGTGAGGCTTGTATATCACTTGTTATCAAATCGAGTTATTTAATTACACAATAATAATTAACGAGCTTCAGCCAGTAAATTATCATTTGTAATTAAATAGCGAGATTTGTTAACAAGCGATATACAAGCATCACGAGTTGTGAAACCTATTTCTCTTATGATAAACCATTCTGTCGTGTTCTCCCAATTATGTTAAGTTGGGAGAATTTAGTTGTTTGTGAATACATTGAAGATTGATTATATACTTTAAACTTATCCTTATAATGAATGTAAAGTCTAAGAATAAATTTTCCCCGTATATAAAGTAGAAACTATAAACAACGATAAGTGTTGTAGATGTAGGAACTATGTTGCATTATAGGCACATGTACACAACAATCAATAGCAATGACAATACATGATTCCTCGCTTGTGACAAACCTGGGTGAAAGCTCGGTTTAATTGTAATCACAATTAGTTTTAAACATCTATACAGTAATAAAATTAATTTCAGCTTGTCAGTTGAGTGAAAATGTTACGAATGATTTGTAATTAAATGTAGGTGTAAATTTCTCTGTCTCTGTGGTAATTGATTCTGATGTCAATTTCCACGCATCAATGATCCCAATACACATTACATCATAACATCAACACAGAACACAGGAATTAAACTTATTTTTAGCAATAAAATAATATATTTCAACTGTTTTGGGAGAATGAATTAATAAGTGTATACACACGAAGCTCATTTTTTTCATTTCTTCTTCTTGCCAATGGAATAAGAAATAATGCAGACGACATAATGCAATAAGCACGAATGCCATGACATTGGTTTGACCTGATGTGTGACCTCTAGAACAACCAATGAAAATATGGCTGAAAAGTTATCTAATCGTATGAAAGGCCAATGAAATGATAGCATAAAAGTTATCACTAAGTAATGCGAAAAATTATCTTATTGTGTAAGAAATAGATATTGCTGCCACATCAGAAGAGAATATATTTTTCAACATACAGATATCAAAATCCAGATAACATATACATATATGCAGTGCCAATAATATACTTACTAAATACATCATACACAAAAAAATGTAGGAAAAAAAATTTACACTATGTTGGCATCAGATAACACATTGAAACTCTAGGAATATTTAGATAGATAACCAAGAAATGATTGACAAAATCAACATGGCAATAGAAATTAAACTGAACTGTTCATGAAGATGAAAAAGACAAAATACCGTTTTTTCACCATGATTTGTAGAAGTTGAGTCACATTTTCATTTTCAGGTTTAGAATGGACAAATACAGACATTATGGAAAACTACAGTCCAGAGGGCAGTTATGATTTAAATTCCAATGATGATAATCCAATGCCAAGTGAAAAACTAGGTATCTTACTTAAACTTTATAAACAATGGATTGCTATAATATTAAATACTACGACCCTGTTCTCACTTACAATATTTGAATCAATCAGGATTGGTTGTTCATACCATAACAAGATTTTTTGCAATCAATATTATTTAATTTATTTGGTAGAGCTGAGTATCGTGAGGAATCTCATGATACGATACGTATCCTGATATCTGCTTGCGATACGATACTATCATGATACGTATCATGGTACTGTAAATCTTGTTTTCTTGACATAAATTCAGCAGATATCAAGACTATGAATTGCATTATACAATTGTTTTTATATTTGAGCCATGTATCTGTCATAATTGTCATTAAATATGAGTAATTATATCAATTTATAAGCCGTAGGAGCATTCATAATGACAACTTCGCGTATATCTACGAGTTCCGCCATATTGGTGCTAATAAAACGCAGATCGGATCGTGCAGTTGTATAAAACAAAGCTGTTTTCCGTATCACGATTCCGGACCAACGATACGATACGAGAATCGTCATCACTTTGGATCGATATAATCGATTCATCGATGAATCGTTACCCCTCTATTATTTGGTAACATAAAAAGAGGTGGTCTCAAAAAGATCTATTCAAATAGTGATGATTTCGGTTTTGGGGTGAAAAGTTGCGATTCAAGCACTTTGAAATAAAAATGTGATTGATCACAATTGGTTCTATTGAGAACATCAAAACCGGATTGTGATTGATCTTAATAAATTCAAATATTTTCAATGTGAACATAAACGGTTAAATAAAAATTGATCTTAATTTTTGTGTTGCCTGCTGTAAGCGGAGTCGACACATAGGGGTTACTATCTGTCGTCTTACGTCGTCGTACTGCGTTGTCCTGCGTCGTCTGTCAGTTTTTGTATCCGCAACTCCTCCAAAACTGCTTGTCCAATTTCAACCAAACTTTCAGGATATGTCATTTTCCCTGTGTAGTTGTGCATCTGATACTTAGAATTATGTTTTTGCAGATTTTAGAGGTTCACCGAGCCAAAATAGCTCATTTGTTAATCTAGTTTTTGTATCAGCAACTCCTTCAAAACTGTTAGTCTAATTCCAACCAAACTTTCAGGATATGTCATTCACCTGGTGAAGTTGTACACCTGATACCTAGAATTTTGGTTTTACAGATTTAAGAGGTTCACAGAGCCAAAATTGCTCATTTGTTAATCTGGTTTGTTTATTTATCATAACTGTAAGTCAGATTCCAACCAACCATGCAGGATATTGTTCACCTGATGTAGTTGTGCATATGATACCTAAATTTTTTATTTTATAGATTTTAGAGGTTCACAGAGCCAAAATCGCTCATTTGTTCATTCAGCTTGTTAATCTTGAACTCCCTCAAAGTTGTAAGACATATTACAACCAAACTTTCAGGATGTGTTGTTCACCAGGTATAATTGCACACCTGATACTTAAAGTTTTGATTTAACAGATTTAAGGGGATCACTGAGCCAAAATAGCTCATTTGTTTATTCAGTTTGTTAATCTGGGACTCCTGTCTCTGTCTGGTTCCAACCAAACTTTCAGTATATGTTATTCATTAGATCTGGTAAAATTTTGGTTTTACAGATTTTTAAGGTTCGTCAAACCAACAAAGCTCATTTGTTAATTCTGTTTGTTAATCTCAATAAGTCCTTCAAAAATAGAATTCATATTCTAAACAAATTTGCAGGACATCTTTTTCTCCTAATCTAGACATGCACCTAATACTTAATATCTTAATTTAACAGATTTTAGAGGTTCAGTGGGCCAAAAATGGCTCTTCTGTTGTGCAGGCGACACAAGTGTTCCATGGAGCACCCATCAATTTTGATTGATTGCATGTAGTTCTAATGTGAACACAGTCTAATTATTATTCATGTACAAGTAGATTGAATTGCTAGCCTTCAATTTAAAAATATAGAGCATTGAAAGGTTTTGAATGAATGGCGGAATGTATTTTTCCACTGAAATATGTTGCAATGTGATTTTGTATTGTGTAGATGCAAATTAACATCAGTGCATTGAGTAATTAAAGTATCATAAATATAACATGTAGGGTGTATATGTTCATGGTCATCTACAGTGGTATTATTTCTTAGCAACACTGTGTTCTCAGCAAATTACAACTGTCATTTCATGTAATAATGGGTTGATATTGTTCACCTATTGAAGATTGGTCTCAGCAATCTACAACTGTCATTTAAATAAATATGAGGTTGATACAGCTCACCTTTTTGTGATTGGTCTCAGCAATTTGTAATTGTTCTTTGATACAGTTCACCTATTTTAGATTGGAGAAAAGTATACAGTGAAACCTGTCTTGAGAGACCACCCATTTTGCCATCAGAAAGTGGTATTTCAAGACAGTTTGTCTTTAAAAAGATGTTTATTTTTGTCTCGCCCACGGCGAAAGTCACGGAAAGCGAGAAATAGGCGTGCAAAGTATGACCACGACAGCATTAACTTTTACTAAAACACAGGATATTTTGAAAACCCTTTGATATAGGAACATCATATTTGGTCCAGTGGTAGTACTGATCAAGTGCTACCTGACGGACATAGAATCATGTGACCTTGACTTTAATTGCACGGTCCAGTGACCATATTAAGTTTCTCTGATTAGATCCGTATCTCAATAACTGTAGGTGATAGGTCATTGATATTTGGTATATAGGTTGGTCATGGGTAGTACATGTCAGTCTGGCATATGACTTTTGTCCTTGACCTCAATTTCACGGTCTAGTGACCATGTTAAGTTTCTCTGATTAGATCCATATCTCAATAGCTGTAAGTGGTAAGTCAATGATATTTGGTATGTAGGTTGGTCTTGAGTAGTACATGTCAGTCTGGCATATGACTTTTGTCCTTGACCTCAATTTCACGGTCTAGTCACCACATTAAGTTTCTCTGATTCAATAACTATAAGTGGTATATCAATAATATTTAGTATGTAGGTTGCTTTTGGGTAGTACATGTCAGTCTGGCATATGACTTTTGTCCGTGACCTCAAGTTCACGGTCTAGTGACCATGTTAAGTTTCTTTGATTAAGTCCATTTTTCAATAACTATAAGTGGTAGGTGGATAATATTTCATATGTAGGTTGGTCATGGGTAGTACATGTCAGTCTGGCATATGACTTTTGTCCTTGACCTCAATTTCATGGTCTACTGACCATGTTAAGTTTCTTTGATTAAGTCCATTTCTCAATAACTATAAGTGGTATGTCAACGATATTAAGTATGTAGGTTGGTCTTGAGTATTACATGTCAGTCTGGCATATGACTTTTGTCCTTGACCTCAATTTCATGGTCTAGTGACCAGGTTAACTTTCTCAGTATATATTTGTGGTAGGTCAACGATATTTTGTATATGGGTTGGCCTTGGTAGTAAATAATGGCTTGCTATATGGCTTTTTTTCAGTGAATTAAATTTCACTGTTTAGTGAGCATGTTTAGTTATTGTTTAAAACATCTAAATTCACTTCAATTCAGATGTCGAGCAGGGACAGACAAAACATCTTTTAGGTTCTTCTCTTGTTTTATGAATTTTACACAGAGAAGACAAAATGTGGTCTCTCATAGCAGAGGTCTCTCAAGACAGGTTTCACTGTACACTGTCTCCATGTACTTTAGTTCAATATTTGATCACATTTTATGCATTTCCTTTACATATTAGTTTAAAGATTTTTTAAAAGATTCCAGAATTACCTATAATATCTGTTTGTAGCTAACAATCATCATGGTACTCGTTGTGCAGGAGAAATAGCTGCTGTTGCCAATAGTTACTGTGCCGTTGGTGTAGCGTTTAAAGCTAAAGTATCTGGTGAGATGATTTCACTTATTTCTTGATATAAGTCATTAAAAGGTTATATTTTCCTGGAGTCACAAAAAGATTAAATACAAGTTTATATAGCACAAGACAAGATTAAAAAATATCAGTGTTATTCACAGGCAGTAATAGTCTAAAGCTTTACATGTATTTGTATTATTTATGACCATTCAAAGTTTTATTTCACTGAAAACTAGATGAAGATCATTTTCAGGATTCTTGCTGTAGTTTTCATTACATATAGTACTACAAAACAAATAATCTCGCACACATAAGGTATAATTCATGCATGTAAAACAGACAAATTGGAAAAATATTTTGTGGACATGGGATGCAGTGAAGTAGAATCAAAACTATTCAAATTACAAGACAAACACACTTAAAATATGTAGTTTCAATCTCTGTTCTCAATATTCTTTGTCATCTTCCTGCGTGTGTCAGTGAAAAAGGCGCTGAAAGCGAGACATATGCGTACAAAGTATGGCGGCAGCATAAACTTCATGTTAAGTTTTTGTGATTAAGTCACTTTCTCAGTAACTATTAGTGGTAGGTCAATGATATTTGGTATATAGGTTGGTCTTGAGTAGGACATGACAATCTGCTATATGGCTTTTGTCTGTGACCTCAATTTCATGGTCCAGTGAACATGTTAAGTTTTTGTGCTTAGTTTAATTTCTCAGTAACTATAAGTGGTAGGTCAATGATATGTGGTATGTAGGTTTGTCTTAGGTAGTACATGACAGTCTGTCATATGGCTTTTGTCCTTGACCTCAATTTCACGGTCCAATGAACATGTTAAGTTTTTGTGCTTAGTTTAGTTTCTCAGTAACTATAAGTGGTAGGTCAATGATATATGGTATGTAGGTTGGTCTTAGCTAGTATATGACAGTGTCATATGGCTTTTGTCCTTGATCTCAATTACAAGGTCTAGTGAGCATGTTAAGTTTATATGATTAAGTCGTTTTCTCAGTCACTATAAGTGGTAGGTCAATGATATTTTGTATATATGTTGGTCTTGGGTAGTACACGACAGTCTGCTATATGGCTTTTGTCTGTGACCTTAATCTTATGGTCCAGTGATCTTGTTAATTTTCCTAGTATCTATTAATGTAAGGTCAATAATATTTGGTATGTGGGTTTGTCTTAGATGGAAGATGACAACCTGCTATTTTGATTTAGCCCTTGACCTCATTTTCGCGGTCTAGTGAACATTTTTGGTTTCTCAGTATCTATCAGTGGAAGGTCACTGACAATTGGCATTTTGGTTTTGGGTGATACATGACAGTCTGCTATATAGCTTTTGTCAGTTAATCTAATTTCACAACTAGCGAACATGTTGAGTTTCTGATTTAGGCAGTTTGAGTTTTCACATCAATTTTGCGACCAAGTAGGGACGGGCGAGACATCAATTTGGGTCCACACTTGTTAAAGCCTAGCAAAGATGAATTCTTAATACAAGTGACTATGACATGAGATATCAGGATATGTGTTTAATTCTACATCAGATGGTGTTTATCATGTCAGAATCTTAAGTTTTCTGTGTTAGATAATTGTTTGTAGGCAACAATTTATATTTACTACTCTCTCTGAATCCATGTATAACTAGATTGTTTTAAGACTTATGCAGTACAAGAATTTTGTTGTTTTCAGATGAGCTTAGTACAAATGTAGTATTGATTAGATATACACACAGGGAGAAATTGACAAAGGAATGCTTGGGGATATGTGTCGTCAAGTAGACAAAATTTATTAAACATATAATTATAACTGATCATTTCTTGTTTCAGGGATTCGCATTTTAGATGGACCAATGACAGACAGTTTAGAAGCTAAAGGGTTCACTGAAAGGCTCCAGGTTAATGATATATACAGCTGCAGGTAATACAACTGGCATTTTGTATTTAAAAGAATTTGTGAATATATTTTTACTCTACTCTGGCTTTGTTATGTCTCAGAATGGCTGTCTTAAAAGTTTTATTTCTTGTGTTGTGTCTAGTCAATATCATACCACAAAAATGTGCATCCATGTGTCTGTGTGTCACACTTTTTTGTAAGCCCTCTCATGCCTACAAATTTTGACAGATTTTCATGAAATTTATACCAAATGTTTATGCCACTAATACCTTGGTCAAGTTCGAAAATCAGCCTCGGTCGATAATTTTTGACAGAGTTATGGGACTTTGACCAAAATAATGACTCCATTATATCAAAAAATTGACCTGGTAAGAACTGTCATGCCTGCAAATTTCTATGGATTTTCATGAAATTTATACCAAATGTTTATAATACTAATACCTTTGTCAAGTTTGAAAAACAGCCTCTGTCGGTATTTTTTTACTGAGTTATGGGACTTCGACCAAAATAATGACTCAGTTTTATCCAAAATTGACCCTGTAAGCACTCTCATGCCTACTTAATGTTGACAGATTTTCATGAAATTTATACCAAATGTTAATACCACTATTACCTTAGTCAATTTCAAACATCAGCCTCAGTCGATACTTTTTGTATCCCTGAGCATTTAATTCTGGAACAGACCTGAATGTTTGAAAATATTGCAATCAAATATACAGTATACTAGTACATGTATACTGCTTGACTGGCGGGGAACCCAGGAATTTCTTTCCTTGTTCTTCTTTTTTCTTCCTTTTGCAGACCTTTTATTACCTGATTGTTTAATTTATAATATATAGTAAGTGAGAATCAAGCTGTCAGTCTAAAACGAATAATCCAAGGACAATGGCAACATGGGAAAAACAAAGACACAAAGGCATATAGGTCCGGTCTTATTCATTCAAGTATAAAAATAATTATATTAGAACTAATCCAAGATTCTGATTATCGCAAAATATTCAACGAATGATCGAATAACGCAGTAATTCACGAATGCGCGCAGCGCATGAGTGAATTACAGTGTTTTTCGATCATGAGTTGAATATTTTCGATAATCAGAATGTAGGATTAGTTATAGTTTTTATTATATAGATCTTCACGCATGTTTGATGGTTCCGTTGATGATTCATTTCATGAACTACGTTTTCAAGATTAATCCGCTGTGACATTTACTTAACAACAACGTTGACAACGTATATTGTGACGTCACTTCCTAGAGTGAAATTATGGAAAATAATTTCACAGTTAATTATCACTTTTCTTTCACTGGGAAATCTCAATCTTTCACTGCTATCTATATAATAACATAGCATAATTCATAAATTTCAAGAAGCAAAAAATGCATTTACACATCTATGTGTTTTCATGCCATTGAAATGTTACATTTACAAGATATTTTATTGATACCATTAGTTTTAAAAAATATTAGTGATAAATTATTGACTATTTATAGTTGGGGACCAGATGATGATGGTAAAACAGTAGATGGACCACATCACTTAGCTGCTGTAAGTTTATTGTTATTAGTAAAAGATTATCTCAGTATAGGATAGCTTTCCCTTAATCATAAGTATAATTGGAATTTGTTTTAGTATTCCTGGAGTGGTCAATTTAGCTTAACGAAGGCTGATTGCAATGGTTATTTGGTTTTATATAAAAGTAGAGTGGCAAGGTATATCTTACAAATCTATTATGACTGACAAGGTTTCTGATTAGACATTTTCAGCCAAGTAGAGATTATAAGAGGAATTATTGCACAAGGTCTTTGCTTAAAACCTTTTGCATTGGTTCTGAATTATAAAGATTATTTTTATTAGTTCCCTTCCGGCTTCGCTGAAGAGGACTTTAGGTTTGCACTCCTTCAGTCCGTCAGTCTGTCAGTCCTTCCGTCAGTCTGTCACACTCAGTTTTCTGGACTTTTTTCCCACATTGTAAGAGATATTTATCTAATATTTTGTATATTAGTCTACCATCATGAGTTACAGATCAAGGTCGCGTTTGGTTCCTGTTCATTGATTTTGGACTGAGTAATGGGCCTTTTACTTAGAAAATTTTGGTAAAATACAGGTTTTCCGTACTTTTTAGCTTACCTGGCCAAAGGCCATGTGAGCTTTTGCCATCACTTGGCGTCCGTCGTCCGTACGTAAACTTTTACATTTTAATCTTCTTCTCTGAAACCACTGGGTCAAATGAAACCAAACTTAAAACAAATGTTCCTTGGCATGAGGAGACTAAAGTTTGTGATTTTGGCGCAGATCGGAAAACCAACATGGCTGCTGTGGCTAAAAATAGAACATAGCGGTAAATTGCAGTTTTTGGCTAATAACTTGAAAACCATGACAGATATAAAAAAATCTGACATGAGGTAAAAATGATCAGCATGATGAGATCTACCCACTGCAGTTTTGAAGAAAATCTGAAAACCCAACCCGTCTCGGAGTTATAGCCCTTTTTCTGTTAAATTTTCAAAATTGTTGCATTTTTTATTTTTTATTTCAAAAAGTGTAACAGATAGAGGTCAAGTGTAAATTGCAAAAATGTTCAGCATATCAAGATCTAACCACTCTTAAATTTTGAAGAAAATCCATAATTCCTTGTAGGAGTTATTGCCCTTTTTTCACCGAATTTTTTAAATTTTCGTATTTTTCATCTTGTATTTCCAAAACTGTAGAAGATGAAGATTAAGTGTAAATTGATTAAATGTTTGCCATGCTGTGGTGACTTCAAAACTGATGTTGAAAATTGTTCCTTGACGGCCATTTTCAAAATGGCCACCAAAAAAGGCGGGAAAATTCAACATTGTCATATTTCAATGAAATTTGGTTTCCAAGTAGATATTGATGTTGTGACTTCAAAACCTGTGTTTAAAATTGTTTGTTGACTGCCATTTTCAAAATGGCCGCCAAAAAAGAAGGGAAAATTCAACATTGTCCGATTTAAATGAAATTTGATATCCAAATAGATATTGTAGATATTGATGTTGTGACTTTGAAACCGATGTAGAAAATTGTTTGTTGACATGGCGTACAAAATGACGTCTCGACTTCAAAACTGGTGTCGAAAGTGGTCCTTAGCAAGAACTTTTTTTCTCAAAAAAGCCCAACAAAAAATATAGTAAAACATGATCAGACTTTAAAAACAGTTCAAGATATTGGAGGTGTTCGAGCTACGAAAGTTTGAGAAACTGAAGATCAGCTGTATAACTTACAATGTTACCTTGATTGTGGCAACTGAAAGCCAGGTGAGCGATACAGGCTCCTGGGAGCCTCTGGTTTCTAAACCGTTCCAGATATGAGCTAATATTTGCTATGTGAGTCTACCACTATGAGTTACAGATCAGGTTCAGTTTGATTCCGGTCCATTGAATTTGGATGGAGTTATTGCCCTTTGACCTAGAAAATTTTGGTATTTAATATAGGATATCCGGACTTTTTTTGTAAACCATTCCAGATATGAAGCTAATATTTGCTATGTGAGTCTACCACTATGAGTTACAGATCAAGTTCAAGTTTGGTTCCATTCCATTGCTATTTGACGGAGTTATGGGCCTTGGACTATGAAAATTTTGGTAAAATATAGGTTTTCCGGATTTTTTTCTAAACCGTTTCAGATATTAAGCTGATATTTGCATTGTTAATCAACGACTATGGGTTACAGATCAAGTTTGAGTATGGTTTGGGTCCATTGATTTTTGACGGAGTTATGGGCCTTGGGCACTGAAAACTTTTCTTCTTTAATTTTTTTTGCTTGTATAACAAAGAATTATTCTACCGGTAGGGGACTTCTGTATTGCCTTGCAATGATATCCACATTTGTTCATAAAAAATGGTATTGTAAAGTCTTACAAAATGTTCATCTTATACATATGATTGACAGGAAAATGTATCCAAAGTGCATTCTGTAAATTCTCTTAAAAGCAGTATAAGCAGCATTTTTTTTGTTTTTTTTATGCCCCGCCCACGAATGTGGAAGGGGCATATAGTGTTACCCTTGTTTGTCCTTCTGTACTTCCGGTTAAGTTTTGCGTTAAAGTCCATTTCTCAGAAACTGTAAGAGGTAGAACAATGGTAGATCTTTGATAGTACTACAGAGTTCACTAGGTAGTTTGACTCTTTGACCTATATTTCATGCTTGAGTGACTCTGGTTAAGTTTTGCGTTTAAGTCCATTTCTCAACAACTACACATTATAGGACAATGATATTTCATCAAATTAATTGCCTTGACGAGTACTACCCAAATTATTGACAATTAGGTGGCTTTGACCTACATTTTACGCTTCAGTGACTTTGGTTAAGTTTTGCGTCTAAGTCCATTTCTCAACAACTACACATTATAAGACAATGATGTTTCATTAAATTAATTGCCTTGATGAGTACTACCCAAATCATTAACAATTAGGTGGCTTCGACCTACATTTTATGCTTCAGTGACTTTGGTTCAGTTTTGTGTTAAAGTCCATTTTTCAACAACTACACATTATAGGACGTACATTTTACGCTTCAGTGACTTCAGTTAAGTTTTGAATTTAAGTCCATTTCTCAACGACTACACATTATAGGATAATGATATTTCATCAAATTAATTGCCTTGCCTTTCAAATTAATTGTCATTGATAATTAGGTGGCTTTGACATATACAACCAATAAGAGTCATATTAATCTTCCAGTGTTGCCTTGTTTTGTTATTATACAAAAAGCAACTCATAAAAAAACACATGTTTACTTTCTCTTTTTAGCTCACCTGGCCAAAGGCCATGTAAACTTTTGCATACTTGCCAACCTGAAAAAGGGCAGTGGGGGGTCACCTCCCCCCATCCAGGTATGAGGTGGGGGGAGATTACGCGTGACGCATACACGCACCTGTTTTTGAAAAAAAAAATCATAACCTTTGAAAATATTTATATATATTGGCTGGTCATGCCTTATTAACAAAATACATCAATAATACAATAGCGAAAATAGTTATGTCAAGAAAATATGTTCTCACAGATTTTGTAGAAATGTCGAAAGTTCGGACAAGTGTGACAAAGCATTTGTCTGAGCCCTGGTCGTTGCCTTCGTCATAGAGTCAGTGACTGTTATGACTTTGTCCCTTCAAAGGAAGTTCTCCAAGAGGCCAAGAAAGCATGTGTCAAGTACAATAACAGTTTGAAATAAAAATCCAGGCAAATTCAGCAGCAATCTTACTATCAGGGCAAAGTTTCGGAAGTAGTTTTGTAAAATGATCTGCATTAGAAAAAGGCAAGTTGTCCTCTGCAACAAAATTGCTGAAAAGAGTCTCTGACAAAATGACATCTGAGTTCCTTTTTCTTTCCACAAATGTTCCAATGTTAGCTGACTTAGATGCAGCATCCAATGCATCACTGTGAGTGGTTCGTTTTGCATGCCTCTTCACATCATACAACCCCCCACTTGCAATAGAAATGTTGGACTTGCAAACTTTGCAATATGCTGCCTCGTCCGAAACATCGCTTTTCTGTAGCCACGGATGTTGAGTTTCCCAAAAAGATTGACATTTGCAGTTATATTTCTTTCTTTTTGTTGGAGTAGACACACAGGGCCCAGACAAAGACCTCTTTCTACCACGATCGTCCATATCTCAAATGAAATTCAAAATAAATAGTAAAATCAACCCACCAACTGATTGAAATCTTTCGGCGATGTTTTGTTTACTTCGGTTTCAATGCGATAAGTGCCATCTAGCGTTGAAAAATCTTTCCGAAAACTTCTGGAGTTATCTCTCTTTTGCGGATTTACGTTGGCGGTTCATTTAGCTGGTGGTGAGCGAGATGGGGGAGAAAATGATGACCCGCGGCGGGAGATCATCTGTGGGGGGAGAAGGGTCAAAATGTCGGGAGGCTCCCACCAAAAGCGGGAGGGTTGGCAACTATGACTTTTGCCATCACTCAGTGTCTGTTGTCCGTCCGTTAACTTTTATTCAAAGATCTTCTTCTCTGAAACTACTGGGCCAATATTAACCAAACTTGGCCTGAATCATCACCAGGGTATGCACTTTAAAGTTTGTGATTTTTATGTCCGTTGACCAAACAACATGGCCGCTGTTACTAAAAATAGAACATAGGGGTAAATTTCTGTTTTTTTGCAAATAACTCAAAAACTGTTATAGATATCAAAAAATCTAATGGGAGGTAAAAATGATCAGCATGATGAGATCTACCCAACTGCAATTTTGGAGAATATCCAATAATCGGCCTTGGAGTTATTGCCCTTTTTCCACAAAATTTCCGTTTTTTTTTTTGTTACTTTTCGTCTTATATATTGAAAATGATAGTAGATAGGTGTAAAGTTTAAATTACAAAAATAGTCAGCATAATAAGATCTACATGTCCTGCAATTTTGAAAAAAATCTGACGACCCATACAGGAGTTATAGCCCCTTTTTTGTTGAATTTTCACGATTTTTATACGTTTTTACTTTTATTTCAAAAACTATTTGTGATAGAGGTTAAGTTTGAATTGCAAAAGTGTTAAGCTTATCGAGGACTACAATTTCTACAGAAGTCCAGCAGGTTTGCATCTCATCCAAGATGGCCGCCAGCGGGGAACATAGTTTTACATAGGGACCCTATGGGAAAGGCATATGAAGATCTTTTTCTCTGAAACTACTGAGCCAATTGGAACCAAACTTGGTCACAATAGCCCATTGGTGATCCACTTCAAAGTTTGTGATTTTTGTGTGCATACCTAATCCAAGATGGCCGCCAGGGAAGAACATAGGTTAACATATGGACCCTATGTGAAATGCATTCAAACATCTTCTCCTCTGAAATTACCCAGCCAATTGGAACCAAACTTGGTCACAATAGTCCATTGGTGGTCCCCTTCAAAGTTGGTGATTTTTATGTTCATACCTCATCCAAGATGGCCGCCAGCGAAGAACATGGTTTAACATAAGGACCCTATGTGAAATGCATCTTCTTCTCTGAAACTAATGAGCCAATTGATCCAAACTTTGTCACAATAGTCCATTGGTGATCCACTTCAAAGTTTGTGATTTTTATGTTGGTACATCATCCAAGATGGCCCCCAGCAAGGATCATAGTTTAACATAAGGACCCTATCTGAAATGCATTTAAAGATCTTTGAAACTACTGAGCCAATTGGAACGGAACTTGGTTACAATACTCCATTGGTGGTTGCCTTTAAAGTTTGTGATTTTTATCATACCTACCAAGTGACCCGCATTTGCTGGGTCACACCCGCAAAAACATCCCTTCACCCACCGGTAAGCATGACCCGCTGCGGGTGACCGTTTTCACCCACAAAATTGACCAGGTGAAATTGTCGTGCATGTTCGTTTATTGATTTGTGTCAATCAACTTAAGTAACATTCTGACAGGTAAACAAGTTATTTAGACTGTTTAATTAGTGTTGATTAGGGCAATTATTAGGACAGGTGTTGTTTATATAGTAATTAATAAGCACTGGCAACGATTACAAAGAATCTACACAATCTTCTTATATGAAAATTTTTATAAATATCGCTAATTACCTCCCTTGAATAATTTTCCATTTTATAAAAAATGGCCATAAGATTTTGATGTTGACAATAAATACCCCAACTTACTGAAATATCTTAAAGAACATTTTAGTTTTTGTTTTAAATATTTTCTCTGCAGATTTTATTTTGATGAAGTTAAAAATAAATGATTATAGCTGTTTAATCAATTTCTAATGAAATTACATAGTGCCTTTGCAACTTGATGCTTTTCCCAGATATATAATATGGATGAAATTCCATTAAAACAAAATTAATGCAGAAAAATACTGCTCTGTGTGTTGATATAGACCATAGAACATCTGAGATCCAGCATATAGACCATAGAATATCTGAGATCTAGCATTATTTGACAAAATCTGATTGCCTTGTATATGCTTAGTATTTGTTATTAATTGTCTGAAGCAGAGTTTAACTTTGAAAATATGCCGTCACGCGCTATGACCCAACATCTGAATGCACAATGTTGGGTCATGACCCACCACAGTACTTTTGGAGGTTGGCAGGTATGTTAAAATGTGAAATGCATTCAAAGATCTTCTCTGAAACTACAGAGCCAATGGGAACCAAACTTGGTCACAATAGTCCTTGGGTGGTTTCCTTCAAAGCTTGTGACTTAAGGATATATGTCAGAAACTGTAACATCTGGTGAACTGATGTATAGTATGGATAATAATGCCATTAATGGATGGTCTCTTGGTGACAATGAATAAAACCAGTCACTAGATGAGCGATATAGGCTCATGTGAGCCTTTAGTTAGACTATACATATGCATGTAGCATCTCGGAACAAATTGTTATCAGTGTTGAATGTTCATTAGCTTCACTGATTGTTCAAAATAATTGAAATGATGAAGTATTCTTGACATATGTAAACAGTCTCACATATCAGTTTCTAAACACATCATACAAATTAATGTGTTTTAATATAATTGCTTCAGAATAATATCTCTTAACTGTAATTATTGTTCTCCAATTTAAAGTCATTGTACACTGTAATGTATTTCTTTCTGATTTTCTAATTTATTTTATATGATTTATAAAATTATTTGTTCAGAAAGCTATCAGATATGGTATAGATTTTGGCAGAAAGGGTTATGGAAGTATTTATGTTGTTGCTAGTGGCAACGGAGGAAGATTCCATGACAACTGTAACTATGATGGTTATGCCAACTCAATATATACAGTAACAATAGGTAAATAGAATTATAGAGTTGTTACACTGTGGATAACAAGTGTAAAAAGGTTAACAAATGCAGGTGTCCTTAGTAACTTTGGTAAAGCCACCATGTATTAACATTTCTGCAGGGATATTTCCTAATATGTATATTTTCATCTACTTTACTGTGTAGTTAATAAAATGAAATGCATATTGAAGTTTTTATAGTAAATATACATAAGACAGAAGGCCAATTTATTTGTACATGTTTATATATTGCTTATACCATAAATAATGTTTCCATTATGAATTGTGCTCTTAGGTTTTCTAACGGACTCCCTATGCATTGTTATGAAATGATTATAAAATCTGTTGACCTAATAGTTGATGTGAACAAATTTCTCCTCTATATTGTCCAAAAAAGAAAATATACCCTACTTTGTTAACATGAAAATGAAAGAATTGTATGAATATTGGTATACCAGAAATTGTCATGTTAAATGTGAGTTTCATCACAAAAATAACTAAATCTCAAAAAAAAAATGTTTAGGTCTGAATCTTAAGTTTCCTGTTCAAAGCAATCGTCAAACTAAAAATGGATATTTTGATAAGTAAGAGTAAAGTGTCCTTATACTGGAAAATTTTATTTATTTTGGAAATATACAGTTACAAATTGGTCACACAGTTTTCTTTCTTTCTCAGGTGCAGTAGATGAATACGGACAAATGCCATACTATGCTGAAGAATGTGCCTCCATGTTAGCTGTTACATTTAGTAGTGGTATGGGTTCCAGATCTATTGTAAGTGTTTGTTTAATGGGCTTTAAAAGCTATACATGTATGAATCCGTAATTGCAATAGAACTAGACATTCACGGACAAATTGAAATGATTTGTGGAAGTACAGTGGCAAAAATCAAATAAAATATGGATATAGAACTAACGGTATGTGTTGTAAAATAGCTCTCAAAGTAAAATTCAAAATACATGTATATTGTAAGATGTACATGAGAGATGTTAAAAAGAGTTATATTTATACCCCCCGCAAACAAAGTTTGGGGGGTATATAGGAATCACCTTGTCTGTCTGTCTGTCTGTCCGTCCATCCGTCTGTCCGTCCGTCTGTCCACACTTCTCGTAAGTGCAACTCCTCTTAAACCACTTGAAGGATTTTGATGAAACTTTACACAAAGGAAGGACACTATATGGAGATGTGCATGAAGGAATATAATTATTGTCTGAAACCAGGAAGGGGAGATAATTCGACTTTGACATTTCTTTGATTCCCTATATATGGGTTACCTCGTAAGCGCATTCCTCTTAAACCACTTGAAGGAATTTAATGAAACCTTTCACAAAGTAAGAACACTATTTGGAGATGTGCATGAAGGAATATAATTATTGTCTGAAACCATGAAGGGGAGATAATCCGACTTTGACTTTTTGTTGATTCCCCATGTATGGGTTACCTTGTAAGCACAACTCCTCTTAAACCACTTGAAGGAATTTAATGAAACTTTACACAAATTAAGAACATTATATGGAGAAGTGCATGAAGGAATATAATTATTGTCAGAAACCAGGAAAGAGAGATAATTCGACTTTGAGTTTTCATCGATTCCCTATGTATGGGTTACCTCGTACGCACAACTCCTCTTAATTCACTTGAAGGATTTTGATGAAACTTTAGACAAAGGAAGAACACTATATGTAGATGTGTAAATTGTCAAATAGGCTGAAAAAGGGGGAATTTTATATTTGTCTGATTTAGACAGA
>MJUU01018994.1:11108-30024 GCA_002080025.1 Modiolus philippinarum
CTGGTCACTCTATGTATTCAATATTTCCTTCATTGGTTAGTACGTAATAATTAAAACAAAATGACACACTGGTCACTCTATGTATTCAATATTTCCTTCATTGGTTAGTACGTAATAATTAAAACAAAATGACACACTGGTCACTCTATGTATTCAATATTTCCTTCATTGGTTAGTACTTAATAATTAAAACAAAATGACACACTGGTCACTCTATGTATTCAATATTTGAAACCATATTTGCTTCATTTGCTAGTACTTAGTCGGTCCTCCCCTATCGATGTAGTCAGTTTTTGATGCGTTGAAACATATACTAGTACCGGTAGTTATCCTGCAATGTCTGTATAAACTCTCGTCTCAGTTTATATATGGACACTATAATCCTTTTCTACAAATTTCTGATCGTTTTGTTATGTTCTCCACTGTATGATGGTGATCGCGGTAAGATTATCTGCATCAGTAAGCTTCATTTTAACTGCAAGATTTTCTTTAAATTCAGAGTAACAATTGTACTTTTGAGGTTTGTTATTTCTAACTTATATATAAAAATATAATAAGCCTTTTTGATGTTAAAATTTCTGAAGAACATGTGGTTATTACCTCTCATTAATAAGTATTCTGATGTATGTGTAGAATATCTAGTGTTCTTGGGCTTTCCTTCAGTTACTTCTATGATATCCTACTCGAAATCGTGTGTTCTTTCTGAAAGTTCAGTCATTTTACTAAAAATCTGTATGATTAGCAATGGTATACAAAAAAGTTGAATTGGTAGAACTGTAAACGTATTTAAATTCTTATTTTCCACTTTCCTCAACACATTCATTATTTACATTTGTAATGTTAACTCCTAATGTTTTAGTGGCTTCACTAGGGTAATTGTGGCCTTCGAATCCCGTTCTTAAGTCTCTCAAACGAAGTTGGGAGACTTATTGTTTTTGTTGCGTTTCTTATCAAGTCTCCAAAAGGAAATTTGTTAGACTTATTGTTTTTGCTGCGTTTCTTATTAAGTCTCCCAAACGAAGTTGAGAGACTTATTGTTTTTATTGCGTTACTTATTCTTCTTCTTTCTTTATTCTTGTCCGCATGAACTTGTCCGAAAAAGATCTCAAAGACCATTCGAGCTAAAGCTTTCAAACTTTGTAGGATGTTAGCTCCATATATCAATTCAATTGTGCAACATCCAAAAATTTCTTAGATAGGGATCCATTAAGGGCACATTTGGGGGCTCAAATATGGGTGGGGTCCTCCATGTTAACCCTATGGGAAAATGAAATTTGGATTTTTTTCACCATATTTTCACTTTATCTCAAAAACTACTAACACTAGCTTCATGAAATCTTAAAGGAAGTTTGTTAGGTAAAAAACATCAATTTGGAATTTCAGAAGAGTTGTTATTGCCATGGAAACCATACAAAATATTGAAATTTTGAAAAAAAACGTGCCTTTTCCTTAAAGTTATGATTTGATTTCAGCAATATGTATAAACTAATTAATAAGGGGAACCCCTGCCCAAATTTATTTTGAAAAGGGGTCTCAAAATGCCGAGAATCTCATGTTGGAGTTCTTTTGGGAGACTTTTGTGTTTCGCTTGCGAACACAGTTATCAATTGTTCCCCTTTGGTTTTCTTGGGCTACCTTCCAAAATTTCCTCTTATTTTCGATCATTTTCCTTCTTTGTCTTGGGTAAGTCATTATTCAAAGGCATTATTACAAAATTGAGCATTTTTTAAACATGATATATTCTTAAACAATCTTCTCTTGTACGATAGCCGTTACCATTTCCTTATTGCCCTAGCCCATTTCATATACCTCCTTTATAACGACTCTTACTGTTCCTTGAAAAAAAGGAGGATAAAACCTCAGGAAACTTAATATTGGTGACAACCATAAAAACATCTACAGTAAAGTGGCAATTGTAACAAACTGCTAGTAATTTATTTAGATATGTCAGGGGGTCAAAACTTACATGAGAAATTGGACTAATTTTGAGAAACTGACATCCTCTCATGGTTTTGATAGTTCGTTTCTCACAAACCTGACACGGAATAAATAAATTTTCAAGATTTGCATCTCGTCTGTGAACTGCCCTCATCATCCTTCTCAAAAAAGTTTGATTTTGATGCACTTTCACATTACGGGATCTTTGTAACAACGGCAGTAAAATACCGAAGGAACAAAGGAGTGAAATTTACAAAAATTGAAGTCCAAAGACATGGCCAAAACGAGACAACAGAAAACAATGACGTTAGACACAGAAAAAATGACGGTAGACAGATACAAAGCACATAAATAGAAATCACACGATTCAATACAAAGGCACTCACAGTGTGAACTCCAGTGAAACTGAGAGTGACATCAGGTGCTCCGGAAGGGTAAGCATTTCCTGCTCTGTTAACAGCACCCGTCACACTGTGAGAGCGTCAGACCAGGAAAATGTCAAAATCGTAGTCAAATCCGGGAAGACGTGAATCTAGCTGAAAATGTCCACTTTCATTTGGGATACTGACACGTCATATCTTTCAATGATGTTATGCTGACGGCCATAACATATTTGGAGGGGTGAAATTAACATAGGTTGTAAAAAATGGAAAGTTTTTGTATAATTAATCTCCATTTTCAAATAAACACAATTTTGATCTGAATGATTCCTACAATATTCGTTTGAATAAGGTTTTGGACGTTTTTGTAGATTTTCTTGACTTTTGAGTCACCTAAAAGGAATTAGCATAACCAGCCAGTTAAACAACAAAACAAACAAAATATTACAAATATGAACCGAAAACTCATTACATTAAATATCGAGAAGTCTATTAGATATATCTTAAAATAATTAAGCAAGTTTATTTTCAGCATGGGAGCTGGAAAGAGTAAAGGTAGTCATCCTACGCATGGCGCTCCTGGTGGACAAGTGTTGCAAGCCCCTGCAAAACAACAGCAACCGCCGTATAACGGCCCGCCATGTCAATATCATTTTATCAGAATAGACATTCCCTTTTCGATACAAATGAACTTATCGTTTCTTAGCAACCCTAACATGCAAATGGCGACGTCAGATCCAAATGCCTATGTACCGCATCTTCTGCAAATGTATAACCAAGGATTCCGACTCTTGTCTTTTCAACTTACTCCAGGATCCATTCATTCGTCAGGATTCATGTCAATGACTTCGACAACAACGCTTCGAGCCCAAGCCATTTTTAGAAAGAGCGAACCACAAGAGATGAATGAAAGATATTCCTTAGAAGTTGTTAAGTCGTCTATAGAATCAGGAACATTTTTGACTGGGGTATTTAACATAATGGAAACTTCTGCACAGACCCAAACATACACACAACATCTGTATAGAATGATCCATGATTATTCATGCCAAGGTTGTCGTCTGCGCTGTATGGAGATCACTGGATGTTATCGCGCTCCATACAGCCATATGAATAGCCCTCAGTCAATGGGTATAGGCAGTGGCATGGCATATGGACAAAATATTGGACATTCTGGGAGCAGTAGTAAGTGTTTGTATATATCCACAAAAAACAACACAATGATACGGAGTAAATACATATACATGTATGTTTATATCTATACATAATTAACAGTAAGAATGTACATGAAGAGGAGGGAGAAGTTTGACACATTTATTTGCATCCTGCCGAAACCTGATAGAACTGTTCTAAACGTATTTCCATATAAAAGGAGTAATCGATTTGCTTTTTTTTCATGAAAATGTAAACTATAAATAGTAAACTATAAATAACATAGCAAAATGCTGAAATTGCAGTAAACTGGTTTCTTTTCAAGGCACAATCAAAATAACAGAGCGACCCTTTTAATACCTGGGTAGTTGCCACTCCTTGTGGACAAAATGTCTACGGGGATATTCATCAACTCAGTAGTCAGACTTGACTTAGATGAACATTTTACCTTGTGCTTCATAGAATTGAAAATATAACCCCTTAAAATACTCAGGCATCATTCCATGTATTGTGGTCGTTGAATGTCTTTGGAACTGGATTTTGCATACTGTTTCAATATTTTTATAACCCCCGCTCCATAGGAGTGGGGGTTTCCTATTTATTCCTTGTCCGTTTGTATGTTCGTCTGTTCTTTCTTCCGTCCATCCGGAACATCTTTCGTTAAGGATTTCTGAGCTTGTGTATGTACTGATGTCTGTCCGTCCACACGTCGTGCGCTTTGATAATTTTCTTGAAACTGCAGGATTGTTGGATATGACGGAAGAAAGCTCCCTGTCGTATTATTTTGTCGGTGGATTTTTTGTTCCAGAGTTATGGGACTTTGATTATTTAAAAAAAGCATGAAATTGCAATTTCCGTCCACACGTCATACACTTACTAGAGAACGCTTGATCATTTTTCATGAAACTTTGCAGGATTTTTAGGTGTGACAGAAGAAAGTTGCCTATCATTTTATTTTGTTGGTGGATTTTTTGTTCCAGAGTTACGGGAGTTTGATTATTCCAAAAATTCCATGAAATTGCAACTTCCGTCCACACATCGTACTCGAGCTAGAGAACGCTTTGATCATTTTTCTTGAAACTTTACAGGATTGTTTGGTATGATAGAAGAAAGTTCCCCATCATTTTACCTTGTCAGTGGATTTTTTGTTCCAGAGTTATGACACTGTGATGATTTCAAAAAAAAGTATGAAATTACTATTGATACATATTAGAAGTCCCTTGTCAAGTTTTTATCAGATGAAGTGGGGACGGGCGAATCATGCGCTCTTGGTGAAGCTGTTTATTTTCCCCATTATAACCATATATTGAAATTTCTCGTCAAGGATTTTTCAGCTTGTGTATGTAGTAATGATTTGATATTAGGCCTGAGGCTGAAGTAGGATGAATTGTACCGTGTTTCCCCTTTTCAAGCCTATAACTTATCTATTTCTTGTTTTTCCATTATAGCCATTGAAATTTTTCGTCCAAGTTTTTCTCAGCTTGTGTATGTAGTAATGATTTGATATTTAGTCTGAAGCAGCTTTAGTATGACAAGTTGTACCGTATGTCCTCTTTTCACTTCTGCCTTTTGAAGATAACTTCGATTCTTTCCCTAAATAGCCATATATTGAATGGTTCGTGAAGGATTTTTCAGCTTGTGTATGTAGTAATGATTAGATATTGGTCTGAATGTTTAGTATGATGAGTTGAACCATGTCTCCCCTATTCAAATCCCCAGCTTATATACTTCCTGTTCGGGATTGTTTTCCATTATTTCTTGAGGATTAATCATTGTGTTCATATTGATTCAGTATTTAATGACCTGGGGGGTATAACTGGCTGTCATTCGGCAGGAACATTGCTTTCTGTATTTTTTATTTAATGCTGCCGATGAGAGGTTACTCCATGCATGACAAAATTTACTGTTTTTTGCAACTTTGGTATTTTTATATTCTTCAACCATTTCAAAATGATGGTATACTAGTAATGTATATCATACTTACACGACACAAATCCTTCAAATACAATTGTTTTCATTTCAATATGAACGAGAGAGCTATGTTGTTTTACTCCACAGATGTTTAGATTTCATGGCGTTGGTGGCTATGTTATACATTGTTTTCAATTTTGTTTTGGAAAATAACACTTCTGATTGTTAATTTTGGTTCTCTTGTCTTATCTTGTCATGAAAATATGCTATTTTTCAGAAAGGTTGCTAGAGTTAGTCTTTCTTATGTCCATTGCTTAAACGGTTTTGGTGTCTATGAGTCACAGGTCATTCAAAGCATAGTATTGAATTATAAAAGGGGAATCCCCTCGGGTTGTTACTACGAAAATACAAGTACATGTAACACAAATTAATGCATTTGAATATATACCTATAGAACAAAACGAGCAAAACATGAAAAAAAAATGTTCCAAAATGTCTTAGCAACTTTAAAAAGCAATTAAGTCAATTTAAAATTTTCTGTTCTTCATCTGTTTCAGTATTTGGTGTGGATTTAATCTTTGAAAGACCGCTTCATCCAAACCCCGAGTTGTATCAATACCAGGCCGTGCCAATGAAACTTGTTGCAACCTGCCAAGTATCTATGGGATTTGGATCAGCCAACCAACAATGGGCGTTACAATTAGATTGGCAAGGTGTAATGAATCAGTACCTTGGCACAGGATGGCGACTTGTAGAGATTTTTGATGATAAATCTGCTGATGCATCTACTAGAGCAGGCTTCGCACAAGCCTCTACCAATATGGTATTGAATATAATATTTATATTTGAAAAACCCCAGTCTCGTTTGCATCACAATACACAAGTGTATGAAGGTACAATGATTGAATACCAAGCCCCTGGGTCAGTCACTGCAGGATTTGGCACGTCCAGTATGGTTATTGATACTAATTGGGACAACCAAATTGCAGAAATGGGGAACTATGGATGGGAACTTATTACGGTTCTACAGACACCAGCTACTACAACTCAAACCCAGTTTATGAAAGTTAGCATGACAAGTCTAATGTGGATGTTTTTCCAGCGTCGAAAAGTGGTAGAGATGCCTCCACCACCTCCATATGGTTTTGAGCCACCTGCTCCTGTTCTTCCACCGTCAACTTAAGCAATGATATCAGCGTTTCTTGCTTCGTAGTGTTTGTGATATTTCCCTTGATACCAGAATGCAATTGCATTTTAAAGTGTCATATGACATGTAGGATTATTTTTCTAAAATTTATTTAAATATTTGTTCCATCAAAGTTATCACATTATTTATCTATGTACATTTGTTTATGTACATTTTGTGCATTCCACAATGGTCTTTCTCAGGAAAAAAATGCAATAGAAGAATTTTCGTTTTCAAGTATATTTAGTGTCATAGCTTAATTGTCTTTTCTTTGTTAACCGTTTAATTTTTTGTAATTTATATACTACAGATACAAAAGGAGAATCTCCTGCAAACGTGACTCTGTTTTTATCTTTATTTGATTTTTTTAAACATTTTTATGAATACTGAATTCTGGTTTAGATTACTAGGTCTGAAGCACAATGCGAGCTGTAAGGCCGTTTCCCCTCGTTTAAATCATATATGATGTATGTAGAGCCAAATTTTGTTACTAAAACAATTCCCTAATTAAACATTTAAAAAAATCTTACACTTAAAGATTTATTATGAAAACAAGTTTATTTGAATCTTTTCTTTGCAATGTTTTCTTATTTTTCTTATTATTTTTCTTTAAATATTGTGAGAGATGATTTAAATGCTTGCCCAAAATGCTTATGTACAATACATATTGTATTATTATATTTTATTTGTCAGTTTAATTTATGCATGTTATTCACATGTTTATATCTAGGGTTAGGTTGACAAAGGGAAGACCAAAGCCCATGTGTTTGTATCTGTTAGGTACCATATCTGGAAATCATGATTAAAGATAATAGAACAGCAATCTACATGAATTTCCATATCTTCTCATCTTTTAAACATAGTCAGATTAAACCTTTGGTTTAGCATAAAAAAGTTGGAATCACCCAAATACATAAACCCAAGTTATATCACAAAAATACATGCATGATAAAAATACCACTAGTAATGCACACATTAAAAATGAATTAAGCCATGCACTAAAACCCTAAGTAGATGTAAAAAAAGTTGGCAGATGTACCATAACACTTGTAAGCATTTAAGAGGATGTCCATCGCAAAAGTCAGGCAGTGGCTGGCACATGACATTTTTTTAATCGTTTAGCATTTTTAAATCACAAACACCTATAATCTGCAAAATTGAATTCTTTTTATAATTTATGGCAACAAATTTGTTGTATTGAATTACATAGAAAGCACTCAAAATATGAAATTAGGGAAGATAACTCCTCGATTTTGTACACAATTATGCCATTCATAACATAGGATCTGCCTGATTTCTTCATAGCCATTCGGGCAAAATAGGCTCATGTATGTGTAGAGACTGTTTCATATGCATTTACTCCATATCCTTTCATTGTTTATTATGTAAACCTCCTATAGACCTAGATTGTTGTTTTGCCCAACAACTTACCGGTATTTAAATTAATTTAGGAATGATTTTACATGTACGATGTTCTATACATTCAGTGAAAACTGTTGTTTATATTTAATATTTTACGAAAGGATATGGAGTAAATGAACATGAGGCCATAACACATATGTTAACTCCAAGTTATGTTTTTTTTATTAATCAGTTATTCTTTTTTATATTTTGTTAACGGTTATACTTGATCTTATCATATTAAATTATTTCTTTAATGACGTCATTCTTTTCTTCCAATAACTCAGCTAACCTCATCTATCCACCTATCTCCAGTGGGACAATTCTGTCTGTCCTTTGTCAGGTGTTGAGGTTGTCCTTAACTGTATTCGTAGTCATACAGTCATTGTAGAAACAATCTCTTCCAGGTGGTCCGAGGTCTACCAGGACGTCTCTTCCAGGTGATTAACACACTTGGGGCTATATTACATTTGCGTTCGTTTGGAAATTTCATCACATGGTCTAATCATTTGAAGCGTTTTCTTTTAACTTCTGTTATGGTGGGATGGCATTCACAACGCTTCAAAAGATCCTCATTTCTTAACTTATTAGGCTAAACAATCCATTGTATTCTTCTTAAGCATTTGTTTTTGAAAAGGACTTCAAATTTCCTCATGTCTCACTGGATGATACGCCAACACTTTTACCCATCAGCACTGGTTTAACATTGCAGTTTGATATATGTATTTTGGTATTTTCCTTGTAGATCTAAGAGCTCTATAAATGTTTTAGTCAAGTGCTTTGACCAGTCTTGCATGTATGTCTATCCTCTATTTTCTGAACTTATGAATTATTTTCTACTGTTTCTTCTATTACATTGTTGTTTATACGTATGGGTATCTGTCATTGTTATGTAAATAGCCATCACTTTATTCTTGGTGTTTTTTTTTATCTTCAGACCAGTCTGTTCGGCATAATTATTTATTGTGGGATTTTTTTTAAGATGTCGTCTTGTGGCTGACATTTCTGCGAGGTCATCTTCAAAATTCAGATCTTCAAGTTGGCTGAATATTAAGCATTGAACTCCATGGCTTGTTGTAGAAGGTTTTTCGCTGTATTCAATCACGAGTCATTAGGAACCGTATCGGTGATAATATACAGCCTTGCCTTACACCAATTCTTACATTCTTACATGGAACGGTTCGGAGATGGATTTCCCAAAGATAATATTGCACCCAAACTTTGTGAACAGTGTAGTAATCTTAGATGGAATTCCAGTTTCACTAAGAAGTTACCACATGGTGGCTATTTAGACATCAAATGCCATTTGAAAATCAAGGAAGTCGATATAAAAGGCACATTCCATTCTATACTTTGCTCCATTATGCTTCGGAGCGTGAATATCTGGTCTGCACAGCCACGTAAGCTAGCTTGTTCTTCTCTAAGTTTGGTATCTTCTACATCATCGAGACAGACAAGAACGATCTTACAAATACTTTCCTTAAAACAGACAGTGACAACCCCCCTCCAGTTGTTACAGTTCGGTAAGTATCCATTTTCTTTATTTTTACAATACTAGTTTTCGACTAGTCATGTGGTATGCTTTCATTATTCCAAATCTTTTTAAAAAGACTGTGAATCTGCTTGAGGTGTTGATGACAACTTTGAGAAGATCTGCGTTGAAGGTATCAATTCCAGAGCTTTGTTGTTCTTCAGTGATTTTTTTTGGGTTTCTGGTTTACCTCAAATGCTGGTGTACTAAAATGGATGTTTATGTTTTCAGCCGCTGTTGTAGGATCTGCCGTAGATGGTAGATCGGTACAGTTCAAGTCCTCTGTATTGTGCTATACCAATCGTGTAGCATGTTCTTACTCGGTAGTAAAAGTGTTGACCCGCCTGTCCTTGAAATGTGTGTTTTGAGTTCTTAAAGTACCACATAGCACATGCATGTAGTTAGTAATTTATAAACTGATCATTGCGCATATGCAGTAAATAAATTCACAGTAACTAATTCGGTATTTTGTTATTCAACCCTGTTTTTAACCTCCGCTGCATTCCTTGCTATGGGATAAATAAATGACGTCTGTCTTCCTTGATATTGTAGGCACTGTTCCGTTGTTGTTTCCTTGTTGATTTTCAATTGACAATTTCCTGTTTGTGATCCTTCCGTTTTTTCAATGTTTCCTCATTTCTTCTCTGGTTGATAGCCCAGGTTACCTTTTGCTGTTCCAAGAAACAGATGTTTAATAATCTCGTACTCATGGTACTGGTCTAGAACATTCAGATCGTCACATTATTTAAAGCGCTGAAACGATTCCTAAATTCTAAGTTAAAAGCTCTTCTGACCGTTGGGATGTTTAGTCGTTGTATATCTAGTTTCTTTCTGATACTTTGTTGAAGTGTTTCAAGTGTTGTGCTTTCCTAAGTGGTGAATAAAAGGATATGGAGTAAATGCACATGAGACAAAGTCTCTACAAATACATGGTAAAAAAAACGAGCAAAGGAACAACGCTTTTATTGGTATTCTTCATCTTGAAGTCACCATGATCTTCAACAATGAGCTTTGCTCATATTTCATAGTAAGTTCAAGACGGCCCCTAGCACCAGTTTAAGCGGAATTCTTTGCTAATTGTCGAGCAACGCTACATCCATGTCTTCATTGATCATGGGTTCCTAAGCCTGAATTGAATTACGGTTCAAACTAAACAATGGTCACTGTTGCCACCCACATCACTGAAAGTTCTTGCGTTCAAAAGAGATCTCCATTTTGAGTTAATACACCATTTCATATGATTATGACTATTTTACTAATGAAATGTCAGATAATCGATACTCCAGAATCTTTGCTAGGACGCATATACGTATGGCATTTCTAGGGGTTAACAACATTAAAGAAAAGCTACTGAGTCAACGTTATCTTTTGCTCAACGTTCTACCCATACTGAACGAACACAGAAATTGCATAAGTTGTTTTTTTTTGAAATTGACAAATCTTATCAATTGAGACATATAAAGGGTGGTTTGGAAGGAGTCATGAACTAAGAAAGTCAATCACTGCATCATTCTGGAATACGGTATGAAATATCGTGACCACATGTACAATAACGCAAGGAGCAGTTGCATTTGCATTGATTGTTTGAAAACTATATTGTCTTGGACTGACCGTAAAACATTCGTGATATAAGCCATTCAAAGCATAACGATTTGTCGGTAACGTGAAATAATATACTTACGTAACACGTCTCATGACGTTCCAAGAACCAAGTCAAATATGTTCACTTCACACTAAAATCAACTTTACACCGACAAATTGAATGTCAAAATAATTGTTAATGTTGCAGTACAAACATAACATAAAAAAACAAAACAAAACAAAAAAAAAAAAAAAAAAAAAAAACAAAAAAAAAACCAAACAAGCAAACAGTACAATAACATGACATATTGCAATATAAGAAATAACGAAATATTGAAAGAGCACGTCTGCCTAATACGCCAGAATGTAATTTTTTTTAATACAAGTGGTATGAGCCACCTGTATATGTTTTCAAACTTAACCCCCCAAAATATCATTTTGGTACAAGTTCATTCAAAGCACGCTTACCAGTCTATTTAGCTAGCTTTCACCAGCCATAGGCAACTGTTTTACTTACTTTTTAAATTAATAGTTATCTTTCTTTTGTTGGTGCTTTGCTGTTAAGATGATTTCTAGACCACCCTACCACCAAAATATTTCGCTAAAGTTGAAAAACTCGTGACGGGCCCTATTTGAAAATGTGATGTTAGAAAAAATGCAAAAAATACCCAAGTTGCAGAATAAAGGGTTAAAATTAGATTTTTTTATTCCGTTTCCAATGTATGATCAGTGTTTTCATTACTCTTGCTTTAAGAAACTCGATCAAAACTCTTGGCTACTTTTCATGTCCTTAAATTATTCCGTTCTCGTGCTATTATACATTTATTTCCCATGCATGTGGGTGAAATGAAAATTTGTTTACCCAAGAGAATCATATTTCCCAAAGACATCGCCTGAGGGAAATATGATTTCTCGAGGATAAACAAATTTTTATATTTTCTCATGCATGGAAAATAAATATTTTATTCCAGCACAGCGTTTAATAAATAGATATATCATGTTTTGGAGGGGGGATTTGCGAAAAATGGTATATTTCCCGAGCCCAACGGGCGATGGAATGTGCATTCTCGAGACTGGTATTTTTCGCAAATTCCCAAAAATTGTCCTCCATTCATGACAAATATATCGTTGGTCCGGCAGATAAGGCCCCTTAAAACATCATTTTCATTTGTAGAAATTATTTCATCGATTGTTTAAAGAAAGAACTAGCCCTTGGTAATACCCAGGGCAATCCAGCAATCCCGCTGTCCCGAGATCCTATCGTTATTTATGTTTGTCTCTTGTTTACATTATTGTTTTTCTAGAGTAGTTCGCTTCTAAATTGTGGCATGTGATTGTAGTTCCCGGCCATTGTAGGTGTTTACTGTTGTCCTATTTATTGTAATTACACAAACTACTACTCTGTCAAAGGAAGAAATATTACAGAACCATAATGTGTTTTGCTTTCCTTTGGGATTTCAACCAATGATGAAGGCACTGATCTTCTCTCTTTGTACTGGGTACCAAAATTACACAAATGTCCATACAAACAACGATACATCGCTAGATCTGTAAAATGTTCTACAAAACTGTTTCCAAGCTCTAACCTCCATCTTGACAGTCGTAAAAGAGGGCCTTCAAAAATAATTGTGATACTAGCTTTTCAAGAAGCGGTGTAAATGAAATGTGGATATTAAAAAATTCTAAAGATCTGCTTGACATCTTAAAATCGAGATCATTATCACACTGTAACAGCATTAAAACTTTTGACTTCTCCACACTTTATACCACCATTCCTCATGAACAACTGAAATCACGGCTGGAGGATTTAATTCATGGATGTTTCTCCCGTGAGAACGTCGAACGGAGATATAAATATATTGTTATTGTTATAGACAAAAAACAGGCATATTTTTTGAAATACAGCCCAGAATCACAGAAAAAATATACAGAGGAAGAAGTGATTAAAATGTAAGAGTTTATGATCAAAAATATATTTGTCCATTTGGAGGACTTTTTCCAAAATACAATCGGAATTCCAATGGGCGCGAACTGTGCACCTCTTTTAGCCGATCTGTTTCTTCACTCATATGAGGCTGAATTCATCGAAGTGATTTTTCATAATAAAGATAAAAAACAGGTATAGTCCTTTAATTTCTGCTTCCGTTATATAAATGATATTGTATCTCTAAACAACCCTCGCTTTGGTGTTTTTCTTAATCTTCTCTATCCAAAAAAGAGCTCGAAATTAAGGATACTACAGATACTTCCACGTAGGCCATGTTCCTTGACCTTCATCTTGAAATTGATAACAGATGTACACTACAAACTAGGCTGTATGACAAACAGGATGACTTAACTTTTCCAATACCCAACTTCCCTTTTCTCTGTAGCAACATTCGTAAAGCGACTGTATATGTAGTTTACATCTCCAAACTCATTCGCCACTCAAACGCCTGTTTTCGATACAGTGACTACCTTGATAGAGCTCGGTTGCTTTCAAATAGTCTGATAAAGCAAGGGTATGTTACCCATAGCTTGAAGTCACCACTACAGAAATTTACGGTCTACATCACGATCTTATGGACCTCTATGGGATATCTGTTTCCCAGATCACAACATATCTTCTCTCTGGCACTAAAGTTTATCTTTATTCTACTGGATTTGACTTTACCTTACCGGAGTTGACATTTCAAAATGGCGGGTGTCTTAGAAGCAGAAGTTGCTTACTCTACCGGTACACCTGATCTCGCCCATGGTTTTTTTATTGGGCCCGTGTTTGTTCATTTTTGCAAATGTGTGTGTCTTAATTTTCTTTTCTGTGCCGTGCTCATGTTATATCTATGTTTCTTTGTTTTTTTATGTTGCCATTGTCTTTGAATTGTTCGTTTTAGACTGACGGTTTGGTTCTCACGTACTTTAATGCTATAATAAGAATCAAACTATAATGTCTTTATAAAAATTCAATTTCCTGTATTTTTTAGTTAAAGAAGCGAAGACAAAATAACGGATATAGGAATGTGAGGCTGATATCATCAATCAGCGGTCATATCTTGCAATCTAAGGATAAACTTTCAACATAATCAAGTAATAGAACAGAAAATATGATTGACCTTGTTCTTATGCAAAATGTGCACTTCCAAGGTTCAGTTTAGATGATGGCCTTCCGCTGAAATCAGCTAAAATTACCTTTAGAAAAATAAATAAACTCGATTGTGATTGCATACTTTATATGCTTGGATATGTCAAATTACAACAATGATTCAAAAACTCAAAAGGATTTTGTCATTCCTGTATTTCGATTGTGGTTATAGAAAGTCGTTGGCTTTGTTCTGAGGCGATTGCAAGCAACAAAAGGATAAAAAATGACATTCTACAATGTCCTTTGTGTTTCAAAGACCTGTTTTAACCTCACCAGAATTGCTAAGACGCGTAGCAAATACGAGTTAGTACGTAAGAAGGGATAGTTTTTCTTAAAAACAACGGCTATTTATTGCCTATGAAAGCTGATAGCTACAGAAAATTCTGACACAAACTCGGGGCAAAACATCATTGGGAGGTGGGGCAACAACGTTAAAGAGGTAGACAAGAAATCAAGAGAACAAAAGATGCTGCGTGGTGATGTCCTGGGAAGGCAGAAAAAGTTCGTTCAGTCCTCCAAAACAACATATTCCAAAGGCCAATGTTAAGATGGTTACATAAAAAAAATCGTCAAAAGGTCATATTGTCTGTCTAAATGGTGAAGTAGCCACAATAGGAAGGTCGGTAGATGGTAGAGAGCACAAGGTCAAGACGTCCACGTATATAGAAAGCGTCAGGTGGTAAAACTGAATAATCTCAGGTCTTTATACACATAAAGATCAATCCCAGTGAATTTCAATACTCTGGTAACGGACTGAAAAGTGTCACAGCAGTGGTTGCTGAGGAACATGGAATCCCGCTATAATATCAAAAGATATTGACATATTTGCAGACTTTGATTATACATAGTGTAATAGAAATTCTTTACAAAATATTATCTGGGTTCAGATATTGGTAAAAACTAGTGTATAAATCATTTTTTATAATTAATGTAAAGCAGGTCAAAGATATCATGTCATCTGTTCATGAACTTGGCATAACTATCATCAATAACTTATCCCAGCGTCGAAACAAGATCCTAAGATATTTATTGTTGTATTTTCTCAATGTTTTATCCTAAGTAACCATGTCGTAGTTTGTTGAAGCATTTACGAATTGCATGTATATCAAAACAGAAAGGTAGTCTAAGAACGTGCAAGAAATTTTCTATTCAATTCTGTATAGAGCTACCAATAAAAGTATAAAGGGGGGATTTTTTCGCGCCAGAATATTTAATTAAAAAAAAAATTGCAGTCCATTATACACTTTTTTTTAAAAGGGCAAGATTATGTATATTGGTTTTACCATACTGTAGATAGAAACTGGAAGCCAGAATATTTATCTATTTTCAGGGTGGTGTATGCAAGACCCCACCCTCACCCCATCCATCTCGAATCAATTGTCGTCCCTCTAGCACATATATTAGTGATATTTATTTGGACAGCCATACAAAAATCACCCCTTTCGATTATATTAACGTTATTTCGAAATTATCTTTGTCAGTTTTTTATTCACTTTTCATAAATAAATTTACTTTCTGATTCTCCTAATTTCCCAAAAAGTTATTTTCTATGCAGCAGTTCTTTGGATGACTACGAGTTTTTGAGGTGTGCTTTATTTTACGGGCTTTCGAATGTCAGCTCCACTGGAGCTTTGATGTGAAGTACCGATAAAAGAAATAAAGGGCAATTTGTTTTTGATACGGACTTTGTCACAGCGTAACGAATGAAGCTCGCCCTGACGGGCTGACTTGATACTGGGTCGCATTCGATTGGCCTGTGAATTGTGCGATGGACGTGCAGTACAGCAAGCGAGTGATTCGGAACACCTGTACTGCACAGTTCCGTCTGAACCGACTGGAAAGGTGGTGTGATTGGAACAGTCACGTGACCAAGATGGGAACCAAATGTTTTGATTAGAACATTTTGCAAGTTTTTGACAAATAAAAATTACTTTCTTGATTGTTATCAGAATGAAATTGATAAATAACATATATTTATTGATGTCAACAACTCTCTGAATGCGAGCGAAGGGTTTCAGTGCTATCAAAATAAAGAAATGTAAAAGGATGTACTGCACAGTTAGAACATGAATAAAGTGTCGTGGAACAGGTCCTTAAAAGAAAGACAACAGTTTAGCATTTTCTGATCTTTTTCACATCAAAATTTGCATCATGGGCACAATAAACACAAAGTATTATATAAAATAACGTAAATTTTCATCTAATGTTTAATTTAAAGTTTTATTTCAGAAATATTTCCCGCCTTTTGTCTTCCATCATAGAGAGAGCGACTTCCTGTTCTGTGACATTCGATTCGTCTGTGCAGAACACTCTGTACTGCACATGTTCTGCACAGCCAATCGAGCGCGACCATAATGTCCTATATTCCATATATACATGTATACAGCAAACAAAATGGTTTCAGTCGACGTTTGAAACTTCCTATCTTGAATCTTCTGCTTATATCCGATGATGCTTTTATACAATATCAATTTTTGTATATGATCAACTTTCCTAGATTTTCGGCCAAGAGATACATGATATCTCGGCTAAGTGATGAGCGATCTAGATTAAGATTATTTCGCCAAATCATATACTTTTAAGTAATTACAAAACAGTACTGGATGAACCATAACAGCTGTATACTATGCTCACAGGCAACCGTAAGTGTATCTAAAGTAACTTCGGTAATTCGAGATTCACTGCAGGATCACCTCCATACTTAAATGGTGAAAACTGGAAACCTCCCTATGACAATATCGAAGGGGTTCCACCATACTACATTTTCATTGCATCGTTATTTTTTTAATAATTCGATGCAGTTTTGTCATATTTTACAGGACTACCACTAAGGTGAACTTCAATAGAAATATTTAACAGTGTTTTTGCTTGTTCACCAGGTCAAACTTCACTGATTTTTAAAATCACTACATGTATGTTCATTTTTTCTGTTCCGCTTTGCAGTCCCTGAAGACGCATTAAAAGATTCTGAACTGATTAAAAATGCAACGAGACTGTGATTTGTGTCTTTAAAGTTTGAAAGAAATTTTGGCATATTTTAACACATCATCATTTATCACGGGGCCTAATCTGCTCGAAAAATATTTTAGGTGATTCCCGAGATAAGTAATTTAATTGTGGGTGATTACCAAAAATATGTAAACAAACCCGCTTCAGAAATGACAAGGTGAGAATCTTTCAACTATATTAGCGTTCATATTGCATTATTTACAAAGTGATTATGCCTATTCTATGGCAAATGTAAAAGCAATTTTCCCTGTATAAGTTTTATTTCAAAATCATTTGTAATTTTTGTATGAACGTGCACAAAAGTGCAGATCGTAAGCAAATATTTAAGCAGTCAGTCTTGTTTATGAAATATTGTCTTATGAAAGTTTCTTCGCTTTATTTTAGAAGCTCTTAATGATGTTTAAGAACTGCAACTATGAAAACAGGTTTAAATTTGGTATCCAAGAAAATATTACAATAAAAGCAGATTTTTGTGGGTGATGGCCAGGAGTAAGTAAGTTTCTGATGGTGAATACCAAAACTCAATAAAATCAAATTAACCATTTTTAAAAGTAAAAAGCGAAACTTGGCAAAAGAAAAACACTCAGAAGGTTAAAAAAATAAATGAAGATGCACAACAAAATGCTTCAGAAAGTAAGCATTGTCTTATCGCTTGAAAAAGCTTTTGGAGTCTAATCTTATTGGTGCCTGGAAAAAATGTCAAAATTTGATACTAGATTTCTCCGGGGTTTGCCAGATTGAAACATTGCAACATCAATAACATCATATGACAACCATCAATCATCTGGAGTAAAAAATATTCATAGGCACAGCAACAAAACTTATCTAGAATGTTTGCAGGGAAAGTAAGGCATTTTGGAGATATTTCACATTCATTGTGATCTTATTTACGTACAAATACTAGGAAAAAGAGAAAAAAAACGACAACAACTTACTTGTCACCCATTAGGCAAAAATTGAAAATCAAGCAAATCATTTATAGCATACCATATGTTGTATGGACATATAATAAATAAAAGTAGCATATCGTAGGTATTGAAAGCAACTCATTTGGTCTTAGATCCATATCAAAGGTCTTAGAAGCACATCATTGGTCTTTGAAACATAACATAGGTCTCATGAGCAGTTTAGTTTATTGATCAAGTTGCATATCAAGGGTCTTGTCAACAACAGTAGTCAGTCCTTACAACGACAAACATTTTAAAGAGTTCGTTAATAATTGCATTCACTACAAGAAAGTGGATCTTGAGAAGAACAAAGATTCCCCGAAACAGATAAAACATCCTATCTTTGGTCATTACAGGAACCAAAGACATATCTCAGAATAAATTATTTTTGTAATTTCACTGGTGATGATATCTGTTTTGATATTGATGAAGACATCGACAACAACAACGGGGCAGCATTTTGTACATTCTTTTTCAAGCTAAAACTCAAAGACAACACGTTTCGTCGAATATTTCATTTTTGAATTATTTAAGAATTTCCGCCTCCATCTTTTTGCTTCGTTATTCCTTTGCCGATATATTTTAAATGTTGACTTTGAAAATTTGAAAGTTCAGTGCAACGGTGAAGGTTCCAGGTCTCTGTGACATGCCGATTAGGAGAAATTCTTACTGAAAATAGATAGGCATGCGGCCCTGACTTCATTATCCCACATCTACATTAATTTTTATCCCTTGAAAACCTAAGAATCAATGCCTAGT
>MJUU01018995.1:25774-38396 GCA_002080025.1 Modiolus philippinarum
TATTTTTAGTAACAGTGGTCATGTTATTTGGTCTACAGACATAAAAATCATAAACTTGAAAGCGCATACCCTGCTTATGATTCAGTCAAAATTTACTTAGTATTGGTCTAGTGGTTTCAGAGCAGAAGATCTTTGAATAAAAGTTAACAGACGGACGCCGAGTGATGGCAAAAACTCACATGGCCTTTGGCCAGGTGAGCTAAAAATTGCTGCTCATATTGTTCTTTTTTTTTAACAAAACTAATTGATTTCTAAAAATATTACTCAAATCAACTTTGGTATATAAACTTTATTATGATGGATACCCTTTAATACTGACCAATTACAATGATTTCCAACATTCTGGACTGGGTTGCACAAACGTCAATTAAAGTTAATTGACGTTTAAACTTTAAGTGTAAATTAAATCCTAAACAAATTCAACCAAATTAATTTACAATTAAAATTTAAATGTCAATTAACTTTACTGGGCTGCACAAACATCAATTAAAGTTAATTGACATTTAAACTTTAAGTAGAAATTAAATTCTGAACAAATTCAACCAAATTAATTTATAAACGTCAATTAACTTTAATTGACGTTTGCACAACCCAGTCCTGATCTTTATCATTGTATGTGCTATAATCAAGATTTTAAGATACTGGACTGATGCTGTCTATTCACCAGTATGGTTGAAAAATAGATGTCAAGCATAGTTTCAAGGTACCCATAATGTTAAATATAGACCTGCTTTGTTCTAAAGTTTGCATAGAGGTTTAACGAAAATCAGTGTGCAGGGTAGAAATAAAGATGGCAAAGATGTTATCCCTCTTAACAGGGAAAAGATATCTGAAGTTTTTATAAACTTCACAAAAATAAGAAGAATTGTATTTTGATTATCTATTATTGCATACATGTATTATACAAATAAAACTGACAAATATGTATACAACCTAGCCATACTGGCATTACATAGAGCAGTTAATAGTATGGCACAATATCTACACCTTTATAAATAAATATGATGTATACAAATAATGCTTAGTATGGTTCAAATCTCACTTGTCATCCATTAAAACAACATGCACTCTCAATCAAATCTAATCAAGTTTTACACCAAAAGGGTTTTATAAAGAGTTACATAAATATGTAAACCACTTCTTGGCTATCTGGTTTCATTTTCTATGTAGAAGTAAAAATACAATGAACGCTACAAAGATATTATATAACAGGAAAGCAATCTTCTCCTTGAAAAAATGTGAAACACATAGAGTTTACTTTCAGTATTTCTCCAGTTGTATGACAAAGTATAATACACAATATATCATATGACATGTGGCAACAAAAATGGTAAGAGTTGGAAAAGTATCAAATTAAAAACAAGTTCTGTTCTGATTATCTAGTCTTTTCTTTAAGCTTAACATTGAGTAGTTTATGATATTGTGATTTTACAGTTTTATGAAATGGCTCATATAAATAAACATCCATTCTAGAGATTTTATTAGAATTGGTATACGTAGGTGTTATATTTTTGTAGTCAACTTCAATAAGTATATTATGGAGATAAATCCAAAAGAAACAAATATAACATGCTTAGTTGAAAGAAAAACAATTCAGTACAGTACCCATGCCTTGCAAGGTACATATCACATAAAAATACATACATGTGTAAATTGTTCTTCATAAAAATATCAGATATCAGCCAATTCATCAGAATAATAATAAAAAAAAATGTCAAAGCTCAAATTTTTAAAACGAAACTATGTTCCTACTTGAAACCTACTGGTAAACAGTTTTTTAATGTACAGAGATAAAATATGAAAAAGTTGACAACAAGCTTTCTCTTTCACCAAGAAACTTCACACCAAACCACCAAACATCTGTCTACAGTGATGTACTTATCCATCTTCACTGTCTATTGCATTTGCCCTTCACATACAATCCAGATCATTTTCTTCAACAAATCACTTTTTATGAAATCTATTCTACAAAATTTATCTGAAAAAAGAAAGAAAAACAATAAAGTATTTAAGTTGGAAGGAAATAGAATAAATGTAGATGAAACAATTCCCATACAAAAACAAGATTGAACTAGAATAACTGTGAGCAAAGGTCACAACATATATACCCCCGCTCCCCACTAAAAAGATCAAATCAAAATTTTAAATAGATAGTGCATAATGGCAATGTGTACTGAACTTTTTGTAAAAGTTTCACTGAAGTTCACCAAGTGGTCTAGGGGGAGTTGTTGCCACAAAGTGTGTACCCTAGGGTGGTCGGAATAATGAACGAAGGATGCAAGGACACCATGATGACTATATATCACCTGCTAAAGCGGGGGTATAAAAAATCTGTTCATTATGCATACCTCCACACAAGCAGACACAATTCATGAGGGTTTAACTTGGAGCTCGTATGTTGGATGGTGTTAAAGTGATATTTTTTATATGAACTCTGCGACATTAGAAAGTGAACTATATATAATAACTGCCGATTCAACATTGATTAATGTTACACTTATGATAAACTGCTTTCTGGTCAGCATTCTTACTTACACACTTTAGGTTTGTAAAATTAATGAAAATGTCACTGATAATACTAATTTATGTATTTTGTCAGTTGTACAGATGCCTACAAGTAGAACAAACTGACGGCAAGATATTTCTGTGATTTTACTTATACCTATAATGATGTAAAAACCTGCAACTTTTGGTTGTTTTCAAAGAAATTTAAAGATTCATCTAGAAAACTAAAAATACAGTAAGATGAAAACCACAAAGTATACAGCTTATTCTGTTTATTAGAACTACAAACATATATGATTTGTAGTATAACTTGAATGGCAACCAATTACGCCCCCGCTCATTGAAACCTGAATCAATATGGCAAGTGCAACTGAGTGTGTGCGGACACAATACAGCAAGTAGGGACACAACGATATACTTCTCCTTTTTTCCACAAAACATACAACTGAAATTCTCAGTCCAAAAATCATTTCTATGGTTGCTAGGCAACCTTTATGTAAAGTTTCATCTTATTTGAGACACTTTGAATTTTCCTGCCTTTTTCCAGTTTCCATGGCAAAAGAAGCCATTTTGAAAATTCTGAGACCCAAAATCATTTCTTTGGGTGCTAGACAACCTTCCTTTAAAGTTTCATTCAATTTGAGGCACTTTGGATTTTCCCTGCCTTTTTCAGTTTTTTCAGTTTCCATAGCAACCATTTTGAATATTCAAAAAGATGTGCGTGAGTACATCTACTTATTGTTAGTTCAATTCCTTTGAAGTAGACAGAATTTGTTGGCAAAGTTTCTGAAAAACATCAGTAGTTGTGTTTTTTATTCATAGACATGGAAGGACAGACAAGGGCGAAACACTATGCCCAACCCCAATCCCTGACTTTTCATGGCGGGGGCATAAATATATATCAGATACTCAAGACATTCCCTCCTAAATATATTGATATGCAGTGATACCTACAATTGTGGACTTTTAGAGAAATGTAAATAACAATGCAGGAACAGTTGTCCTACAACATTACACATAACTGAAGTATATTTTTCCCAGCATTTGTCAGACAAAAAGGCAAAAAATCTTTGTCAAATATTTGGGATTATAGTTAAAAATCAAAGTATTAGCAAACTGAAAATCCCTTACAAAATACAACTCATCAATTTCAAACTTCAGACCAAATTTCAAATCATTCCCTCAAGTACAAGCCAAGGAATCTTTGACAAAAATTTGTTAATTGTTAAAAATCAAATTATCAGCAAACAGGAAGTGGATGCCAGACTAATGTGACATTACAACTCATCATTTAATAGTAATTATCTTTATTTAGTCAGAATAACATATTTAGTCCATAGACTAGTTCACAATATGGTCCTGTTATTACATACAACATATACATCATAAAAGTTCCAGACCAAATTTCAAATCCTTCCCACTGATACAAGCCAAGAAAACTTTGATTAAAAGGAGTATGTACGATAAGAGGCATATTAGGCCCCCAGTCATAGCTATATTTTCAAACGCAGTATTCCTTTTAACTTTACTTGTTATATCACAGCTGTTATATTTCTTAATTCAAAACTCAAGTAAATTTGTGCAATAACATCATCTAATCCTGATTGTGATGCCACAAATGTCATGCTTCTTCCAGATTTGCGAAAAATTGACAAATTTTCGTCAATTTTTGGTCATGTTTTGGCACAGACAGCACAGAGCGCATGCTTGTGCCAATAAGATTTTTATATATGTTGAAAGTATATAAAATTGCCAACTTTTCATGCAAAAATCTCATGGGCACAGGCATGCGCTCTATGTTACCTGTACTGAAATATGTAAGGATTTTGGTCATTTTAGTCCATTGTTGTGAAAATGCTTATATTTGTCGGATTTTGGAGTTTTTTATACAAACAAAAAAGACTTTTCCCAAACCTGTCAACGTTTATTATACACTGATATTGAATTATATTTTAAGACATGATTTTATGATATATAAGGGTCTTAATTTTAGGGGCCAAATATACCCCTTACCGTACATACCCCTTTGGTTCAAATAACAAGATGTGTTTGTAAAACACTACATATGCCCCCAGCATCAATTATTTTACCTCTGTGACCTTGACCTTTGACCTAATTTTTGGGGGCATATTTTATGTTCCTCTTGACTAGACCTATACACATGCAAAGCATGATAAATCTATCTAGACAAGGTTAAAATTTCGGACACACAGACAAACAGACAGACAGGACAAAAACAATATGCCCGATCCTCAATCTTGGGGCATAAAAATCAATGCATCGGCAAACAGGAAGTAGTACAGTGGCAAACCTAAAAATCGCTAACACAATATACAACTTAATCATTTTCAAGCTTCAGACCAAATTATAAATCAACCCCCCACCCACATTTTATCATGATAAAACTACCAGATTTGGATTTTGTGAAATTACTCTGCAGGCTGAAATAGCTGTTGGAAAAGATGATATATTTATTATGTTGGCCTGTTGTTGGATCTGTTGATATGTTGTTTGTACAAAGTACTTCCTGTATTAAACAGACTTACCTGGGGATAAGCAGCTGTATATATAACATTCTATTGGCCTGTCGGATCAGTTAATATGTTGTTTGTACAAAGTACTTCCTTTAAACAGACTTACCTGGGGATAAGCAGCTGTATATATAACATTCTGTTGGCCCGTCGGATCAGTTAATATGTTGTTTGTGCAAAGTACTTCCTTTAAACAGACTTACCTGGGGATAAGCAGCTGTTTTTATAACATTCTGTTGGCCTGTTGAATTTGTTTACATGTTGTTTGTACAAAGTAGTTCCTGTATTAAACAGACTTACCTGGGGATAAGCAGCTGTATATATAACATTCTGTTGGCCTGTAGGATCTGTATATATGTTGTTTGTACAAAGTACTTCCTGTATTAAACAGACTTACCTGGGGATAAGCAGCTGTATATATAACATTCTGTTGGGCTGTAGGATCTGTTAATATGTTGTTAATTGACTGTGCTGCTGTAAAAATTCATGAAAACTGATAATTATACTATAACTAATCCTAGATTCTGATTATCAAATATATTAAATGAATGATCGAATAACGCAGTAATTCATGAATGCATGCATTAAATTATTTAATTTAATAATTCATAATTATATGGTTCACAATTTATTGGTAAGAATCCTCAAAATTCAAAAAAATTTAAGTGTTGAGTGACATAATTCCAGAACTACTTGGACCTAAGCACCATAAATAGAACTTGTCCTGAATTGTGGTAAACCATCTTCTTTCGTCTTCAAATTATCAGTTCAAAACTGATGGTGGATGGACCGACTAACAGACAGACAGATGGATGCAGGACTGAGGGTATCAAATAATAAATCACCACTACGTGTTTCGTGGTACAATAATGGCCATATATGAGTAGATCAACTTTTTTGCTGCAACAAGGATGAGCCATCTCAATATATTTTATTTTAAAAATAAACATAAATTCAACCTTTGATAGTTTGAACACTCAAGGGACCAATGAGAAAAGTTTGAGCTATTGAGGTCAATCCATGATTAAACTTAAACAAAGGGACCACAGTAAGTGTTACATAAGTGCTATTGTTATTTGAGACATCCTATTTCATCTGAGGTCAATCCGTGTTTAAACAATGGGACAACAAAAAGGGTTACATGTGAGCTATTGTTATTTGAGACATCCTATTTCATCTGAGGTCAATCCATGATTAAACAAAATTGTTATTTGAGACATCCTATTTCATCTGAGGTCAATCCATGTTTAAACTTAAACAAAGGACAACAAAAAGGGTTACATATGAGCTATTATTATATTTTTATAAGTAAGAGAAGATTTAATTGGATGAAAGCAATCATGTGACTTCAAAATAACTCAGATGTTTTAGCAAACAACCTCGATATGACATCACTGCGGGAACAACCCTGTTGTTTCCCGCTAAACAACCCGGATGTGACGTCACAGAGAGAAACAACCCTGTAGATTCTAAAAATCACTAGCAGATTATATCAATCTCCTTTGTGAGATTAAAACCATAATAAGACCTCTTGATTTGGAATTAATGAAACTGTTTAAAATATAATAAAACAATTATGGCCCTCTGTTGACGTGAAACATCCAGATTTGTCAACCCTTGGAGGGGTGGTTTCCCTCGGGCAGAGCCCTCGGGAAACAACTCCCTCCTCGGGTTGACAAATCTGGATGTTTCTCTTCACAGTGGGCCATAATTGTATATTGTTATTTGAGACATCCTAGTTCAACTGTGTTTTGAAAATTACGGAGTTCTTTTTAATAATAATTTGACCAACTGACACTTCTCATGGCTCACTTTTTTATCAATCACTTCTCATGGTTCACTTTTTTATCAATCACTTCTCATGGCTCACTTTTTATACGACTGCAAAAATTCTGTGGTCATATAATGGTATGGCGCTGTCATCGTCGTCGTTGTCGGCGTCGTTGTCTGTAGACACTTTTAGTTTTGGCCAATAACTCAAGTTCAATTCATCAATCCTTATGAAATTTTAACACAATGTTCCTTGGCACAAAAGGAAGGTGTGGATCGGTTTTGGTCATTATGGCCCCTCCTGTTTTTAAAATAGGGACCAAAAAGGGCAAAATTGGGTGTTTTTACCTATTTAGCTGTAGATATTTTATTAATTATCGGATTTTGATGAGATTTCTTTCAGTGTGCTCCTGAGTTAATTTCCAATCAGTAATATGTCAACGGATTTCACGTCGCATGTACCGTTCATGAGATAAATGGGGTCCAAAAGGGGCAAATTTTAAAAATTTTATTTTTTTATTTTTAGTCCGATTTTGATGCCGTTTTTTGCAATGGATTCCTTATGAAAAATAAATACAGTGCTGCACCATCAGATTTTTGATAATTTGATTCCTTTCCGAGTTATGAGGGGCTAAACAGGGCAAAAATTGCAAACATGCAGATTACGTAAAATTTTTATTTTTCATCGGATTTCAATGGGATTTTTTTCTTTTGATTTGTCATTGTGGTAAGTGAACAGATTTTGTGTAGCTCTTACGGTTTCCAAGTTACAAGAGGTCAATGGGGCCAAAATTGCAATTTCTCTAAATATGTGAAATCTTTATTTTTCATCGGATTTTGATGAGATTATTTTTTTTGGATTCCTCTTGATATAAACTTTCAGTAGTATGGCAACGGATTTCGCGTAGCTTTTACCGTTTCTGAGCTACAAGGGGTCAAAGGGGTCAAAATTGCAATTTTTCAAAATATGTGAAATCTTTATTTTTCATCGGATTGCGATGGGATTTTTCTTCATGATATAAGCTTTCAAAGATATGCCAGCGGATTTCGAGTAGCTCCTAACGTTTCCGAGCTACAAGGGGTGAAAGGGGCCAAAATTGCATTTTTTTCGAAATTTTGGAAATTCATTTTTCATCAGAATTTCATGGGACTTTTTTTTTCTAATTCCTCTTGATATAATGTAAGCTTTGGCATTTTGTCAACGGATTTGGTGCAGCTCTTACCATTTCCGAGCTATAAGGGGTCAAAGGGGCTGAAATTTTCAAAATATGTAAAATCCTTTATTTTTTTGTTGGATTTTAATGGGTTCGATTCTTTGGATTCCTCTTATCATATTGTTAAAGTAGTATGTTGACCGTTGACCAATTTGATATACCTCTTACCATTTCCGATCTATATAGGGAATCATTAACGCCAAATTTTATATTTGCATTAGTTTGTGTGCAGCTAATAACTGGGTCTAGTTCTTTATTGTGTCCATTTAATTATTGTATCAAGCTCCTTACTGTGTCCTCATGCATTTTGAATTACACTTGTTCAAGTTTCAGTGTTCGACATGCTGCGGTCGTATCATGCTGCGCTCGGCGTAGCCCTTTATTTATCAATCACTTCTCACGGCTCACTTTTTTATCAATCACTTCTCATGGCTCACTTTTTTATCAATCATAGTTGAAATTTGTTAAGTAGTGAAATAGATTTTCAAGGAGGGGATGGGTCCTTTTTTTTGGTTTTTATTTTGTTTTATTTCATTGTATTCTAAATGAAGATTATGAACAAAACTGGAGAAGAGTATTCTACAATGAGTGAGATTTTGTATGAAGACTCAAGGTAAAGAAGTTATGAATTAAAATTTATCAAAAATATTCTGTATATGGTATGAATCAAATTGTCCTGTTACAAGGTAAATTGATTGGCTCATTCTATGATCCATATAAGCATTAGCATTTAAAAAGTTAAAAATAATACCTGCCTTTTTGTTATTAACACTAAAACCCTTTTTTATTTTGTTCACCCTACTGTTTTTGGCTAAATCTAGATAGGGACTATCAGAATGTGTCTCTGATATAAAATTTGTCCAAGTTGAAAACTGCAATACTGGTAGATTTAGGGGTTATTCAGATCTGTTACCTTAGACAATATTCATATTAGAACCAGATATGATTGATACAAATTAAGATTGATTGTTTTATAACCATTTTGTATTCACATTTGAGTAACTGGAATTGATTGCAATAAAGTCTTATCATTCTCATTTGAACAATATGTGGTTGGCTGCATGAACTGGAATTGATTGCAATTGATTCTTGCTGTTTACACCAAAGCTGTGGTCTTCTCTTTGGAATCCATCTTTCCAACTTCCAAGACCATCCAATTTTATGGGCCAAAAAAGATTGATTGTAATTGATTTCTTCATAGTATGAACAGGAAAAACTCATGGTCTGAATGGGGTCTTAAATTAAATAAATATTATCCATGTACTTAATGTACGTAGATACATTTTGTGTATACTTACAAAATTGTTCTTCTGTGATATCATCTAACTGACAGTCTCCACCTCCAGTATGTGTAACAGATTTATCTCCCTTGTTTGCCTGGTAAACATATAAAAAGTGATAATAATACTGGTCAAAGTTTTATGAAAATTGCTAATTCTTGTCAATGATGTAATTAATACATAGCTAATATTTTGAATCTGTTAATCTTTATTTATATGAATCACATGGTATAAAACAGATAAAATAATTAAAACAAGATGTGTTTGAGAAACACTATGCCCCCGGTAGCAACCATGTCTACAATACAAACTTGCTAAAATTGCAATCACTAGAAATTAAGGTTAAGTAGACATTTGTTCTAAGCTCCATTAGATCTGTTCACATATAGAATATCAAGCCTCTTGCAATCGTAATTAACGACCTAAAAGCAAAATCTAGATTTTGACCTTTTGACCTCTGTGACCTTGACCTAAATGAAATTTGCATGATGGTGATCAGCTTTACATGATCAATATTCAGACCAAATATTAAGGTCCTTTCACATCTAGTTGAAAAGATATAGTCAATATTAAAGTTTTCAAATTTTCACTCAGTGACCTTGACCTTTGACCTGACACAATTTTTTTTTCATAGATTTGTATTAAGCATTATTAGATCTATTCACATATTTAATAGCAAGTCTCTATCAATTGTAATTAACGACTTATAGCAAAATCCAGATTTTGAACTTTTGACCTCTGTGATCTTGACTTTTGACCTGAGGCCAACCTTAAAAAATTGTTTGTTTGCTGTTTATCGACCTACTCATAAAAAACATACCTACTCAAAAAAATTTTATTGACATTTCCCAGACAAAATTTTTTTTATTCTATTTTTAGCATATTTTCTTTAAAATTAACCCCTTTTTGACATCTTTTGAGAAAAAAAATAATTTACCTACCTACCTACTCACATACAAAATTGATAGTCGATAAACAGCAAACAAACATTTTATTAAGGATGACCTGACCTTAGTGAAATTTGCATAATGGTGTTCAGCTTTACATGATCAATATACATACCAAATATATATGAAGGTCCAATCACATCTGGTTTAAAAGTTAAAGTTGCAGACAGACAGGGCAAAAACAATATGCCCCCAATCTAAATATCTGGGGGCATAAAAATATCCAAACAAGTTTTTCATCAATTTTACAATTAAAAATCATTTCTTCAGTAAAATATTTGAAATTAGAAATCCTTTGATCAAAAAAATATTTGAAACTTAATACTGTGGAAGTACTTTTATTTGTGGCTATCAATTTTTGTGGTTTTCATAAACACCACTATTTCGTGGGTACTTGAATCCAAGGCTTCAAATTCTATACATTATTACTTTCGGGAAAAATGCATTTTGTTGGGAACATAATTTCGTGGTCTAAGGGAACCACGAAATCCACAAAAATTGGAACCCAAAGAACAATAATACTTTAACAGTAATTCTATTTTAAATAGGATTTCAAATCTTTGACCAACTCAGATTTATCTTGGTAGTATCTGATTGAAAACCAATATAATTAAAAATACAATGTACCTCTCTGTATTTTTGAAGATATAATTTCAGTGGTTCTACATAACTATCAAAACCTAATGTTGACATGGCAAACAAAATATCTTCTCCATTTATTGTCTTTCTCTTCTCTTGATGACATCGTTCACTAGCTCTAAGTGTTATTAAGGAAGAACAACTGAAATGGACTTTTCTAGCAAGAAATCAAGATTCAAATGACAAATAGTTCACTTGCCACTTACATTTGACTTCATGTTTTAGATGCTTATATAAAGGGAAGATTAACTCGGTGATTTCCAATATAAAAATAACCAAAATGTGAAAATTATATTCACTTTACCTGTGCTGTTTCAGAAAATCGTCTTTGGTGAACTTTGTCAAAACAATATAACTTTTTATGTATCTCTTTCTCAATAAATTTCATATGCCAAGGTGCCGATTTCTAAAACGCACAAAGTCAGTAGACAGGAAGCTGTGATTCGATATGGCCAAAAAGGGGAGGCGCAGCATAGGATCCAATACTGAAGCACCATACAAAATATCAAGTGGCTGTGATATGCAGTGCAGAGAAAAATGTGTGACGGAAGGACTGAGGTCAAACAGTATACCCATCCTTCGGAGTTCGGAGCAGGGGTGTAATGGGTTAAGGACAGAAGAATGGGTAATCCAATATACCATCAGTATTTTGTAGGCTGGGTCACCTCCATGGATTATGCACTGATGGTGAATAAATAGAATTGTTTTTTGAAAGGATACTCGCTAGTTATAAAACTTATAAACTCTGATACACATTCTTGAACACATTCTTTGGCATCTTTGGCTATCTGCAACAGAAATACATGAAGTGAAAAGTTGGAGCTATACCGGTACTGAACTTATTTGACATCTTTACCTATCATTGATTTTTCCAGATGTGTTTGGATATGATAATTGTACATTATAAGTTAAGCTAAGATATCAAGAGTATATGTCACATTACAATGATCTTCATCACAGTAAGATTGTATGCAAACATTTTATTGTTCTGTTTATTTGTTGTTGTTATTGTTAAAGAAACATTACTTTATAAATAATCAAAGTGCAGTCTGCACTGAAAGGTGGTTTGCTTTGTCAGCAATGAATATATCATGTGTAGCTGACCTCGATCATGAAGATTGAGATCTCCAATTCAGGACAAAACTTAAAGTATCAATACTTGGGAACAATTAGAAAGGAAAACTATTTTACAGCTCAAGTATTATTTGATGTAAAAAAAAATAAGTGGGAATCACATTGTGGATTATGGATTAACTGTACGAAGTTTAATGCTGATAATCTCAAGTTTGATTGATTGAGGGGTAAATATTTGATTTTCAGGAGGTCTGGGCGAATTGCCAAGAAAAAAATTATTTATTTTCATGAAAATCTAAAACAAATTAATATATATTTTCATCAAATGGCACATCCGATCATTTATTTGTAATTGCAAAACAAATTTATTCTTCAAAATTGAATTATTTATTTAAAGGTCAAGAAGGATAAAAATATTTATTTTCACTGGCACCAAGATAAATTATTTATTTACAAAATCACCCAAGCCCCTGCTCCCCGAAATTCAAATGGTCGTCCCCTTAGTGTGACAAACACCACAGTATTTTATCTGCGTCCAAACTCCTTTGGTCGAGGAATTGCAGATACTATGCACAGTTGTATTTCTTTATTCTCCCAGAAACAGAATTCTAAGTAATCATGATGAAAGCGCTAACTAGTAGAAAGAAGGATGCCTTTAAAAT
>MJUU01018995.1:42824-57467 GCA_002080025.1 Modiolus philippinarum
TCTTAGGGTAATTTGTATGAATTTTCTTTGATCTACAGAGACTGATAATCTCAGAATCACAAAACTGGATTTTGATCAGGAAATTATCTGGTCACTGTGAAGGCGTCACGTGTGGGTTGCTATGCTGAGGTAATGCTTTTGTATTATTTGTCTTGTTCATACTCGTAATACGTTGAATGATGAATGCATAAAAATTATCGCATAAACAATAGATTAACTAAGCTAAAACAGAAATAACTTCCTTCCAACTTAATTTGGAGTTCTATTTATCCTTTTGTGAATTACAAATATAACAAATATAGGATATTTTGTTTTTAATACTGACTTAATCACTGTGTAATGCATCAAGTTTGCTCTGATGGGCTGACTTGATACTGCCCATGATAACGTCTGTATCAAAAGCAAAATGTCCTATATTCCATATTTATACATGCTTACAATGTGCCTTTTTAATTATCTTTTTCAGATATGTTACCTGTTCTCTGAGAAGCTCGTTGTTTTCTAATCTATGATACCTGTTCCCTGAGAGGTTCATTATTTTCTAATCTATGTTACCTGTTCTCTGGGAGATTCATTGTTTTCTAATCTATGTTACCTGTTACCTGAGAGGTTAATTGTTTTCTAATCTATGTTACCTGTTCTCTGATAGGTTCATTGTTTTCTAATCTATGTTACCTGTTACCTGAGAGGTTAATTGTTTTCTATTCTATGCTACCTGTTCCCTGAGAGGGTCATTGTTTTCTAATCTGTATTACCTGTTCCCTGAGAGGTTCATTGTTTTCTATTCTATGTTACCTGTTACCTGAGAGGTTCTATGTTACCTGTTCTCTGAGAAGTTTATTGTTTTCTAATCTATGTTACTTGTTCCCTGAGAGGTTCTTTGCTAATCTATGTTACCTGTTCTCTGAGAGGTTCATTGTTTTCTAATCTATGTTACCTGTTCCCTGAGAGGTTCTTTGTTTTCTAATCTATGTTACCTGTTCTCTGAGAGGTTCATTGTTTTCTAATCTATGTTCATCATCATTTTCTCCTGAAGCCTCATCACCATCACCTGAAAATTATTTTAAAGTATAACACATACGTGTACTTTGATAAATCTTTTTCACATTAAAGAAAAGGTTCCTTCTTTAAATCAAAGAGATTCTGGCAAACATCAATGTCTTTTTACAACCGATTCAGCTTAGCATGTTGCAAATAAATTACCTATCTTGCTAGCTAAGTTTGGTTCATTGTTTGGTTTACATATGAATGTGTATTGCTTTGAATAACAAACTCAGTCATCCAATCAGAATCCATCTTTAAATGACTATACTTAGTCAACCATGAGAGTCACACCTTCAGGTTTCAAACCAAATATGAAAACCTTTTTTCCATATAAAAACTGAATAAAATTGTGACTAACAGACAAACAGATCGATTGACAGATACCTTTATCACTGTATACACGTATTAATAACATGCAGATATTATTTTTCACCTTCAAATAAAACTATGAAATGCAATATAATCTCTTCATCAAGGTGTGAATATTGCCTTGGGCATTTTGGACATTTAACTACATGCATCAATACACATCCTTAGTCTTAGCTGACTTCAAACTTTGATGGAACATGGATACCTGAAATGGCTGTAAGCATGTTAACAGTATTGCGTAAATCAACAGCTTTTTGGTTACGGAGACAACTTTTTTCTAGGAATCAAAAATAAAGTATAACTGAAAATATAGAGTTGAAAAGTAATAAAAAAAGAAAAATTAAACAATGTTAAATGTGTGTAAAAGTCCCCAAAATCTTAACTGTTAGAAACTATACTGGTAACCTAATTTTATGTCAGAAATCTGTGATAATTTCATCAGAGTTTTTCATATGATTGGATAAAGCCAGCTGATTGACAAATTGTTTTTTTTCATTTTATACAAGATAAAACCAACGAATCTCCAAAAGATAAATTTCAGCACTAGACATGAGAAAAGTGAATCACTCTGTAATTACCTTCTACCATGAATGGTTGCGTTAAGAAAGAATCTCCAAGACTGTTTTCATTTCCATCACCTGCTCCTCCTTCCATCATGAATCTGAAAAATTACTTTGCATGTAAATAAAAATGTATAGTAAGTGTAATTGAAGCATTTTATTTAATAATACATGTAGTAGATAACTTAACAGTACCAAAGGAATTTATTTTTAAACTATGGCAATGTTGAATGCAGCAAAATATGAACAAGGGGGAGTTTGAATATGCATATAATACATTTTACATGTACAATGATCAAGTTAGTGTTGAACACAAATTGTAAACAGTGCATGAAAATTCTGTTCTGAATTCTCTTACCCAACAATACATAACTGGATTGACAATTTTAATGTTACACCCCAGTATAGCAAGGGGAAGATATCAAAGTTTACCTATAAAATCAATGTATTGTGTGTCTTATAACTATGATCTTGAAACTATGATAATATTTATAAACTGTTCCAAATGTATCTTCTGAATTTAGAAAAATATCTTCTGAAATGAATGAATAAGTCAAGGTTGAATTTTAATATACTCATTTTGTTGGGTTATCTGACTGTGAGTTGGACGCTTTCATTAATTATAAACTGTCAGTGGGTACATTGTTTATCGGGATATCTGAAGAACACAAATTTTACATGTAATCAATCAAATAGAGTCCTATAATAAGAGGGTAGGAATGGGTGTTCCCTTATGACTGTTAACGGTAAAAAATTACGTCAATTGACCTTAACGGTAAAATTTATGCCCTCACGATAAATTTGAAAGATATTTTTACAAAAAAAAATGTTTTGTCAATTGACGATATATTTTTTATCCAAATCACGATAATGCTACAAATTGCAAGTAATTTCACGAATCATGCATATATATTTTTGACCATTAACGGTAAAATTTTGACCCATTTGACGTTAACGATAACTGAAAATAGGCGTTTGACAGTTAACGGTAACTGAAAATAGGCGTTTGACGGTTAACGATAAAGGGCATTCATACCCCCTAATAAAGCATGGACCTTGACTGATTTTTTTTATTGCCTTTTGACTTTTGAGGTCCAAGATAATTTGTATCATCTGGTTTCAACAAGCATAAATGTATAATTTTCACCTTTGACATTGAGAAATGTATTCACTCCATTCAGATAAAATTTCCCTTAGGTAGAATTTCCACAACTCTCAAATACAATAGCTCCGTACTTCTCATTGTCACGGAATAAACAGCAATAAGAAATACAACATAAATACCTGGACAATTCTACATGGCTGAATGAAACTACATTTACACTTCTTTTCTTGTATTATAATTTAACACAAACTTAAATGCAGTATGCATATACATAATTGTCATTTCTTCCTGAATGTTAATGTACGTAATTTACTGTAAACTATTACAACATCAGTGAAGAAGCTGCCATTGTTCCAGTGCTTCCCTTACTTGAGGGGGCCGATGGGTTTATTTCGTTCTCTGTGATCAGGGATTTCAATTCCCCATGATTTGTTTTCCATTTCATTAATTTGTCTTGAATTGTTATTAGAACATTGTCCGTGAGTTGTTCTTGATCAAATTAAATATCCTGTGAACTGTGATTTGTATGAATAATTTTTCTTGATCTGTGAATAGACCCCCCATCAGGCCCCTCTTACTTATCTTAAAGGATGGTGAATAAAAGGATATGGAGTAAATGCACATGAGACAAAGTCTCTATAAATACATGGTAAAAAACAAGCAAAGGGACAACGCTTTTATTGTTGTTCTTCATCTGTGTTTGATATGAATTTCAAGTTCTTTTTGTTTATTTATGTTTTTTTTTTTCATTCTTATGATTTTTTTCTTCATAATTAGGGGCAAGTTTAGAAAACTATTCATTTTTCAAGCCATCTCTTGCTTTTTTTAATAGATCTACATAAAAATGATTATTTAAAAAAGTTGTACCCCCATGGAGCCTTAAAATCTAAATACTTTGTTATTAACCTTTCTGTCTTAACCATGCCTGTCATTCTCTTATTCAAACACAATATCACTTAATGTTTTTGACAGTCCTCAATCCAGTAAAGCCTTGGGTCTTTAGGGTCGTGTTCTGTGACCGGTACGCTGTTGATGAATGGAAAAACCACTCAGATGAACAAAATGGCGTCTATTCATGGAATGACTGGAACATTTTTTTGATTATTGAAAATTTTGTCGTTGGACTTCTTTGGTTTAGATAAATCAAAACAAATACACGTGTTATCTATTGGACAATACGAAATCACACAACAAACCTATTTTGATTGGAAATTACTTGAGGAAATTGGTTGGTCAATGCAGGAACCAGTGAGATTTCAGGTAGTCATTAGCCAGTCACTGAAGATGTCACATAACTAATGGCTCTTCCGATAATCATTTTTCCCAATATTTTGTAATCTTTTTTTATTTCAATCTTGCTTCTTTCATGCCTGTTTCATCATTTCTCCAACTTTAACATGCTTATTTGTTAGTTTTGATGAACAATCGTCATGAAATTTAACAAATGAAAACCTCAGTAGACAATCTACTGATTATTCCAAGTAAGCGCAATGGACAGAACAGCTATTTAAACTAAAAACCGACAGAAACACAAAAACAACGTACAGTTATGATCTTGAATATTTTCATTGATCGAACTTTGGATATTTTCATAATATCTTTTTTATTAAATATCGTATGAATCATTCATTTACTTTATATAGATCGCATATTACTTAATTTTAAAAACCATTTCCTAATCTTCCTGAAAGAGGACATCTCTTCCTTACTTTATTTTTTATCTTTCTGGTCATTGTATATATTGACAAAACTTTCTGGAAACCCCCTTTCAGTAAAAAGTGAAACATCAACAATGCACATTCTAGTAAAAATCCTAAAAGGGAGCGAAAGCAAAGTTACAGTATGTTTAATAGTTGACATATTTAGAAAAACTGTCGGTAGTATCAACAAGTAAAAATACAACTGCTTCTAAAGAAAACATTCGAAATATTTCCAGTACTGGCAGTAGGCCACAGGCACTTGTTTCATAAAAAAAAATCAGTCCTCCCTCAAGAAGAGAGGGAGGGACTGATTTTTTTTTATGAAACAAGTGCCTGTGCAGTAGGCCTAATGTTTAAATTCATATAACCTGTGACATATGACAAATAGCATGTCAACTAGGAATTCATTGCTGTTATAGTGGGATTGGACATGTGATGGGCCCTCTAACCTGACTCCCTACAAATAAAAGGGGTCTTGAATTGGTCCAAGTCAAACACATGAACTCCTTTATATACTCCCTATGATATCTCGAGTTCTATGGTATCGCTGTAATTATTTTCTCTCTTCCATGTGCACTGCAACGTCATCCCTGATCATTCTGTTTAAAGATTTGTAAACCCCCTTGTCATTTCTGTTGGAAAATTTATAAGTTCTGTAAAAATTACTAGACTTCCCTTTAAATACCAAAAGGTCTTATCTATTCTGCTTAAATAGCAGACATTCTTATTTTTACTGATGCCTTATTTCATAAAATATTAAGTAAAGAAAACAATTTGTCACAGTTCATCTGCTATTTTTAAGGAATGTCATCTGTTTGTTTATATTTCCCTTTGCACTGACTTTGAAGTTCTTTTGCTATTTTTCGGGACTCTAATTATATAACAACACAACAAAGTTGGTGCAAAAATAAGCTATGATAACGTGAATTTTTAGACAACGATGATGACGACGAACTTGTATGTACCATAAATGTAGGACAGGCATTCTAATATTAAGCAATTGTAACTTCATTACTATCAATTAGTTGGGAAATTATGAATTTTTAAAAATTGGACACAAACTAATAAACTGTTTCAGCTCCACAACAAAAAGGGCAGACATGGTGAAAAGGGCACTGGCGTCATGAAAAAAAGGGCTGGCATTGCGCCGGAGGTTTTATGTCTACCGAAAACACTGGACATAATTGGTGATCGACATTGGTATTTGCAGACAATTAGGGAAAAATATCTCCAGTTGATTTGTTTCACTAGTCTCATAAGAGTTTTGTTGAAAACATGTGATTCTTTGTCTTTTAGTATATAGATAGCGGTGATTTATCCAGTTTTCTCAGTTACAGTACAGAAAGAGTGGTACCGTGACAAATCACAGTGATAGACATGTCCCACTCTGAGAGTGATACTGAATAACTTTTTATCATTAAGAGATATCTCAATTATTTTTTTCTGCATTATAAGTGGTATTATACACCACTCTAAATACAAAAGAGAGTAGGAAATGATCTCAAATAGGCAAAAAGATATTTAGATCCACTCTCAGAGTGGGACACGTCTATCACAGTGATTTGTCACGGTACCACTCTTTCTGTACTGTAAATAAATGTCATATTGTCACCAGTGAAAATAAAGGATTTCTAGTCACCAGATGACGTCTTAATGAAGCGACATCACAATGTCTCTTCAATGCCGTCGTCAAGTAAACAACTGGCATATTGACATGAAAAAAAATAATCCGCATCTAAAATCTCGGTTTTTGAGTAGAAAATCTATATTATAAAAAAACTAACTAAAAAGCATAACTAATCGGCAACCATGAGTATCAATAAAAATGTCACTCGTGTCGATCAACTCAGTGGATTAAACTCGTTGTGGAACAAAGTTCGGCAACTCGTTTAATTCTTCTGCGTTGTTCGGCACTCGTGACATTTTTATTGATATTCATGACAGTCGATTAGTTATATTATAATTATTCTCTGAAACAAATTTTGGACCATATTGCCATGCAAAAGTGAAAATAACTACAATGTAATTAGCTCACCTGGCTATGCCAGGGTGAGCTTTTGCCATCACTTTGCATCCATTGTCCGTCATCCGTCCGTCCTTCGTAAACTTTTTCTTTAAAGAACTTCTTCTTGAGAACCACTGAATGGATTTAAACCAAACTTGGCATGAATGATGCTTATGAGGTGCTGACCAAGTTTTCTTACTTTGGTGCTGATCCTTCATCCAAAACAGCTGTCAGTGGGAACTTAATTTTAACATTGGACCCTATGGGAAAATGCATACAAAGAACTTCTTGAGAACTACTGAATGTATTTAAACCAAACTTGACATGAATGATGCTATGAAATACTGTCTGAGTGTTGTTACTTTGGTGCCGATTTGTCATCCAATATGGCCGCCAGCGGGGAACTTAATTTTAACATTGGACCCTGTGGGAAAATGCTTATGAAGAACTTCTTCTTGAGAACCATTGAATGGATTTGAACTTAACTTGGCATGAATGATGCTAATGAGGTGCTGACCAAGTGTTGTTACTTTGGTGCCAATCGGTCATCTAACATGGCCACCAGTGGGAAACTTAAATTTAACATTGGACCCTATGGGAAAAGGCATACAAAGAACTTCTTCTTGGAAACCACTAAATGGATTTGAACGAAACTTGGCAAGAATGATCCCTATGAGGTTTTGACTAAGTGTTGTTACTTTGGTACCCATCTGTCGTTCAACATCCCCAAGCAGTTAATTTAACACTGAACCCTATGTAACATAAAGGTTTGTTTACATAGTTAGAAAATGAGACCCTTTAACACAGAAGTTTATTTGACTATATGTATTGGTAGACCTGTCAAGTCTCAAGTTTTCGGTGCGAGAGTCGCACTTTCCAACACCAAATCGTGCTCTCACGCTCACCCTTTCAATGTCACACTTTTTAAAACTTTTGACAAAAATAGATTTCAGGTAGAAAAAAGATCTTTTCATAATAAGGAAAACCAGAAATAAAGGGTTGTTCTGCACATTCTTTCATCACGCTGGTTCTTTTCTACAAAAGCCCTGAAGTAAAAACTTTTTCAATGGAAACCCTTGAAATGAAAATCTTGGTTTCGAATTCCTTGCTATTACTATTTGAAATGCTCTCAGAATGCACCACTTTGTGTCTCTGAAAAAGTATTGTGGCTTTTCCCCTATACGCCCTCCGTCTCACTCTTGGAACCCAAACCCCCTGTTAACAGCTCTGTATTGGCCATGGTTCAGGTGAGCGATACAGGCCCTTGAGAGCCTCTGTTTTAGTTATTTCACTAAGGGAGAAAATTAGAATATTGTAACTTGAAATATAACTAGTAAGGCAAAATAAAAAAATAAATTAGCTTCTCAGGCCCCTGCCTCATCTCTTCTTTGGAAGCTAATTTTACTTTTTTATTCAAGTTTCAAATAAAAAAAAATTAAAATTACCTGCCTCATCACTTTTTGGGCATTTCAGTAATGTAAAAAGATGCCTCATCATGATTTTGAACCAATAAAAATAAAAATCTTCTCCCTCCCTGCCTCATCATTTTTTCAGAAAAATGGCCTGAGAANACCCCCTGTTGACAGCTCTGTATTGGCCATGGTCCAGGTGAGCGATACAGGCCCTTGAGAGCCTCTGTTTTAGTTACTTCACTAAGGGAGAAAATTAGAATATTGTAACTTGAAATATAACTAGTAATGCTTATTAAATTTATAACCATTTCTGATGATCGACCAGAGTGATTATAAGTACAGGTAAACTTACTAGCTTTGTACCGGTAATAAAATTGTAAAACTGTCATTGTGGTACTACTGTGTATATCTCTTGGGATTGCTGAAGTCACTCAGAGATTCATAAATAATTTTTTTCTAGACCAGGAGCAAGTTTCTGTGCTTGTACTAGTATATAGGTTAATATTATTAAACTTAAAACTTTTTCAATGGTCCTAGTGAGTTACTGCATACCAGTAGTGTGTCAGATGTCCCAGGGTTAGATCACCAGAACTGACCAAAGTGACATTTGTATATATAGAGAGAATCATGATCTCCAGTTAAACTACTAATTACATCACTTAACGTTTTATACAGTCATGGTATGAAAAGAACTGTCTGTCAGCTTGATAGCAAGTTATGTTCATCCAAAAGTCAAGTTGACTACAGTTAATCTTATTTTAATCATTTTTGAACACATAAAAAATTTTGCTGTCCTTGATTACCATATATTGGGAGATAACTTTACTTAGGATATCATGAAAAAAAGGATCAGATAAATGTGTGACTTTTTGGCACTCTAGACCACTTGATTTACAAGTACTACATCGTCAGTTATCCCTAACATGTAGTTCCACAAATTGCACAGGGTGTATACATATTAATAAGATTGTTTTATTTTACTAGGTATCTGCTAGTCACACAGTTGCCGATCTAAAACAAATTTTATATATGCAGACTTCAATCATAGCAGATGAACAAAAATTGGTATTCAAGGGAAAATCTTTAGCAGGTAAAACACATTATTGTTATAGATTTTCTTTCCTGGAATTATATTTAAGAAAAATCAAGGTCATGTAGTTAGTGGTCTACCAGTATTGGGTTTTATTCATATGTTTATTATGCTATAGGGAAAGGGGACAGATAAAGGGGAGGTTTGGGTACCCATAAACCGGTTTAACCCAACTGCTGGCTTTTGCTAGTGCCGGTACTAAGTCCAGCTGTCCCGAGTTCCTATCGTTGTCTACATTTGTCTTTTGTCTTTTTTGTGTTCTTCATGTGTAGTTCCATATATAGCAGATTGTGGCATGTAATTATAATTTTCAGCCATTGTAAGTGTTTCCTGTTATCCATTTTTTACATTGATTAATTTTCAGTAGTAAAATAATTAAGTTGTTTACTTATGTTTTATGTCATAGAACTGGTATAGCAGTTTTGAGACTATTGTATGAGTGGTTTTATGTCACAGAACTGGGACAGTGGTTTTGAGAATTGCTGGTGAAATCACTTTATCAGTCCTTCTTTGTCAAAGAACTTGGAAACTATTTTTGAGACGCCATCTGATCTGGTGAAATCGTTGTTATCAGTGGTTAAATGGAATTGTTAAAGATTTGAGATTGCAGTATAAAAACAATATACGTTTAGAGTCATCAAATATGAGATTTATTTGTATTCGGCATGAAACAGGTGGCAATTCTCGCTGAGGCTTGCATCTAGAACAAGGCTCTTAGTAATCCAACTTACCGATACGTTATAGTATCCAATTTTAATATATGTTCCTGCTGTAAAACATCTTGAATGAGATGCTGACCTGTCAGACAACATATTTTAAGAAAACCATCTGGGGGCAGTTGTGTCTAAGTTTGTCTTTAGTTGGTCATTCATTAAATATTATCATTGGCTAAAGAGCTAACATCTTGAATTAGGCTGCAAGTAGAAATCTATTATACGGTAAGGGGACATATAGTGTTCAGTTGTGTCCGTCCGTCCTTTTGTCTCTCCATCCATCCCAAGTTAGGTTTACCCTCAGGTTGAAGTTTTTTTTCTGTGAAGGATGTATGCTTTTATCATGAAACTTTATATAAATACACATTAGGGTCTAATTAAACAAAAATCAAAGTTAAAAATTTATCCATGCTACCAACTTCATGCTTCACTGATAATGGGAAAAAAGGGGGTAGTATGAGGTTTACCCTCAGGTTGAAGTTTTTTTTCTGTGAAATATGTATGCTATTATCATGAAACTTTATATAAATACCCATTAGGGTATAATTAAACAGAAATCATGATACAAATTTATCCTTGGTACCAGCTTCATGCTTCACTGATCATGAAGAAAAGGGGAGTAGTATGAGGTTTACCCTTAGTTTGAAGTGTTTTTTTCTTCTGTAAATGATGTATGCTTTCATCATGAACTTTATATAATACACATTAGGGTGTATAATTAAATAAAAATCATAATAAAAAATTATCCTTGCTACCAACTTCATGCTTCACTGATCACGGAAAAAAGGGGGACAGTTTGAGGTTTATCCATAAGTTTTTTTTCTACGAAGGATGTATGCTATTATCATTTAACACACATTAAATTAAATACCCATTAGGGTATAATTAAACAAAAATCATGATAAAAATATATCCATGCAACCAACTTCATGCTTTACTGATCACGAAATATAGCAATGTTCAAAAAAGTTGTGAGGCGGGACATTGTGTCCGTTAGACACATATTCTTGTTTAATTATGTACATGTTATATGTACCACTGCTAGGAAATAAAACATTTTAAATACATCAATAATTATTATTATGATTGAAACAAGTCAGTTATAGCAACACACAAATAAACATAGCCTATCAATCATTTGCAAGGGGCGTGTCTTTTGGGGTACTGCTTACACATACATACGAGAAATACAGTGTCATTTCGTGAGGAAAGAAAATATAATTTTTTCCTGTACATTGCTTTTGTATCAATTTCACAAAACAAGGCAAATAATGCCCTTCCAGTACAAAAGCATGTTAAGTAAAAAATCAGAAACACATTGCACGAAAATCACCCTGTACAAGCCTCAATACGCATCAACAACAGAGTACAATAACTTTTCGCACGGAAACTGCATGAACCAATCACCGTTTACAAAATTCGCCACATAGAAGACAAGCATATTAGTAGACATGAAGATGTCTAACTTCCCAGCTGGCAATAAGGTTCAGACCTGCTGAAAGCCGTTGTTGTGCTGCTATGAACAGAACACACACTACACGGCAAGCTTTTGGTTACTCATTCAGCACCATTGTATCCAAACATATATACATTTAAAACAAGCCATAATAGGTTGTATTGATCACGTTGTATTGTAAGATGATGATATATTTTCAGATGACAAATTACTCAGTTTCTATAACATAAGTGATGGTGATAAATTATTCCTCTTCCAAAAGAAATCACAAATGACACCAACAACGCCAGACTGTAGTGTTATACCAACAATAGACTCTATACATAGTAAAGCATCATGGGATAAATTAGATCAATTTTTAAGAAGACATTTTACTCCACAAGATGCAGACAAAGTGTCGGCGGAGTTTAAAAAGGTAAATACAAAAAGAAATATAATAAAAATTGAAAAATATAATAAAAATTGAATACATGTACCAATCAAATTTCAGATATGAAAACGTTTCCTTTGTGTTGTCACACAATTCTATTTATACCTTATAAATACAGAATCTCCTGTTTGCAGTCATTATTGGAAGTCAAAGTTGCATGTTAGATCTCTATGAGAGATCCACTGGACTGGCCATTTATGTTTAGTGATGACATAAATGTCCAGCCCGGTGTAAAACAATGATAAACTGGGCTGGCCATTTATGTTTAGTGATTTTACCCCGAACATGATATAAATGGCCCGCCCGGTGTATAACAATGATAAACTGGAGTCTCCCTGAATTATTTCCTATTGTTTGTTCTTTGTTAATCCCTAAAAATTACAGTATCTGTGTCAGTTACTTCATTCAGATCAACACAACTGTTTTTTTTTTAAATATTTGACAGATCTTGATGTAATCATACACACTGTGAAGAAGATTTAAAAAAAAAATAATTTAAATTAATGCTAAATTACCGTAAATTTAGTAATGCAGATGACCATTTTGACAATATATGTCTCTTCAGTGCAGATAAAGTAAATTGGAAGACCAAAAATCGACATGTGTAAAAGTTGATAGAGAACAAATAACCAATATTGAATATGATCTAGATGAAATGGTAAAAATCAACTAAGACAGAGCTATGCATAAGGAGATATACCTGAAGTTTAAACAAAATTTTCTAAAATTTAAATATGGCAAGTTTCCAAATAAACTCAGTTTCGGGCTAGCACAGAAGTACTGGCAACTGGATTAGTGAATGATCTCCGGGATTAACAGTTAACCAGAAGAGGCATTGGCCCAAATGTAACAATTAATACAATGCATATAATTTCTACAGAACACCGTTTTGAAAACTTGTTTCTATTCAGTGCAGAGACTTAAGTTGTCTAAATTGCCTTCTGCAGAAATTAAATTTGTTATTTTGCAGAATAGTTCAGTTTAATTGTGACTGATTAGATTTTTAAAAGGTATTTAGTATTCCAGTGTGAAATCTAACACATTTACAATACTTATACTTTCAGGATTTTTACAGTAGAATTGATAGCCTTAGTTTAGATGATATTGAAAGACTGGCCTCTTCTCGTTTACAAAGATGACATGAAGTACTCAATAGGAATAAATTAACACTGGCTTCCGTAAGAATATTCTGAGGAATGCACACATTAAAAACATTATTTATGTGATAGGTTATTTATAATGTGAATAAATAATCAAATAGGTGTGAAAATTTTCTATATTAATTTAATAGCAAACGTAAAAAAAGTAAACATAAATTATTGTTTATGTTTGAATTTTAATTCTTTGCTGCTTTTAATGCAATATGATTTAATGTGAAAATTAGTAGCTTTTATGTCAACAAATGAATTTTAAATATAAATTTAGAATCTCAATATAAATATAGACCAGTGTATAATGATTCTACATTTGTAAATAAAGGTTGAAAATATTTTAAATTTTAAGACGAATAAAAATAAAAATGTAATTTTTGTTTGTGTAAACAAATTATTATGACAAAATTATAATATGTGCAGATATATGGTACTACATAGTATATTTTAATGCTCAGGTGTATTGTTGTACGATATATACCTTTTAGATGAATATGTATGTCTGGAAGGCACATGTGTAGATGCACAGCAATTTGAGTAAATCAGTAGTTTGCCTGTGGCTGTCCAGCTGGAATGTTCACATCCATTTGTAGATGGTATAACAGCTTCAGTGCACTTTGTTAAAGTTCTCTTATGTCAATAACATTTTCATTGCAAATTGTTTTTACAGTACCCTTTTGTATCGACTATCAATAGTATCCATATGGTCATGCCCATCTTTTGTCTTTTTCAAGGGAAACATGAAAATAATACAAAAAAGGATGTGATAGTGAAACTTTTGTGTTTTTATACGACCGCAAAAAATTTGAGGTCGTATAATGGTATGGCGCTGTCGTCGTTGTCGCCATTGTTGTCATTGTCTGTAGACACTTTTGTTTTTGGCCAATAACTTAAGTTCCAGTTAATCAATCCTTATGAAATTTTAACACAGTGTTCCTTGGTACAAAAGGAAGACTTATGATCAGTTTTGGATTTTGTGACCCCTCCTGTTTTAAAAAAAAGGGGCCAACAAGGGTAAAATTGGGCGTTTTCACATAATTGGTTGTAGAATTTTTATTATTAATCAGATTTCAATGGGGGTTCTTTCAATGTGCTCCTGAGGAAATTTCCAATCAATAGTATGCAACGGATTTCACGTCACATGTACCGTTCATGAGATAAATGGGGCCCAAAAGGGGGAATCACTAAAATTTTATATTTTTTATACGACCGCAAAATGTTATGTTATGCGCTATGTTATGGCGCAGTCGTCGGCGTCGGCGTCTGTGGCCAGCATAACTTTGTTTCTAGTGGACGGATCATCTTCAAATTTGAGTATGTGGTTTCTTGGCATAATGGCTATCCCGGGTTTTAATTTCGGGTTTATGGCCCCACCCGTTTCAGAAAAAGGGGCCAAAAAGGGGTAAAATTGGGTATTTTTGTGTCTGTGGACAGTATAACTTTGGTTCCAGTGAACAGATCATTTTCAAATTTTAGTATGATGTTTCTTGGCACATGCTTTAGCCCAGGCTATAATTTTATGTTCCTGGCCCCGCCCGTTTTAGAAAAAGGGGCCAAAAGGGGTTAAATTGGTTGTTTTCACATATTTGACTGTAGAATCTTTATTAT
>MJUU01018995.1:61919-83479 GCA_002080025.1 Modiolus philippinarum
ATGGGATTTTTTTCTTTGGATTCCTCTTGATCTAAGCTTTCAGTAGTATGTCAACGAATTTTTTGTGGGTCTTACTGTTTCCGAGCTATAAGGGGTCAAAGGGGCCAAAAAATGCAATTTTTCTAAATATGTCGAATCTTTATTTTTCATCAGAATTCGATGGGATTTTTTTCTTTGGATTCCTCTTGAGCTAAGCTTTCAGTCGGTTGTCAACGGATTTTTTGTAGGTCTTACCGTTTCTGAGCTACAAGGGGTCAAAGGGGCCCAAAATGCAATTTTTCTAAATATGTCAAATCTTTATTTTTCATTGGATTTCGATGGGATTTTTTTCTTTGGAGTCCTCTTGATAAAAGCTTTCAGTAGTATGTCAATGGATTTTTTGTAGCTCTTACTGTTTCGGAGCTACAAGGGGTCAAAGGGGCCAAAATTTGCAATTTTTCTAAATGTGTCATATCTTTATTTTTCATCAGATTTCGATGGATTTTTCTTTGAATTTCTATGGATGTAAAGTTTTAGTTGATAGTACATATTTTGCATAGCTCTTACGGTTTTTTATCAGTAAGTAATCAAAAGGGTTTTTTCCCTATTTTGTTTCTAGCTAATAACTGTGTCTAGCTTCTTTTTGTGTCCATCTAATTATTGTGTCAAGCTCTTTACTGTGTCCACATTCACTTTAAACTACCTTTGTTGAAATTTCAGTGGTCGACATGCTGCGGTCGTATCATGCTGCGCTCGGCGTAGCCCTTTATTAGATTTTTAGATGACGACTGGAATGCATGCTTCAGATGCTGTCTCTGACCTACATTTTATGCATTAGCGACATGGTTAGGGAGAATGGTTAAAGCCCATTCCCGCTTACTGATATGGCCCACATCAACCATATTGGTATGTATGATGCATTTTGGGATGACAACTTCAATGCATGCTTCGAATGCTGTCTCTGACCCACATTTAATGTATGAGCAACTTGGTTAGGTAGAATGGTCAAAGTCCATTCCAGCTTACTGGCATGTTCCACATCAACCATATTGGTATGTATGATGCATTTTGGGATGACAATAACAATTCATGCTCAGGATGCTGTCTATGACCTACATTTTACACATGAGCGAATGGTTAGGTAGAATGATTAAATAGAAAAAAGAAGGGAAACGGGGAAGGTGTCAAAGAGGCAACGACCCAAAGGGAAGTAATAACAACTCAAAGCCACCATAAGATCTTCAATGAACGATGAGAAAACCCCACACCCAACGGCAGGTCGGAGTCAGCCCCTGAACAAAGAGCAATCAAGTTCAGCGAAATAAACATCATCCTAGACTCCTATAGACATAAAGTAAACTAACTAGAAAAAGGACAAGACACACAAAGGCTTAATAAATTCCTGACTTAGGACAGGCGCAAACCTGCTGCGGCGGGGTTAAACTAGTTTTATTGGATCCAAACCTTCCCCCTACAGCCAATGTGATAAATCAAAAAACAATCGTAACAACAGTAAAATTCAGTTGGCAACAGGACTGAGTCACTTGTGAAAAATGAAACTGAAAGAACTAAATATACGGACAAAAACATGAAATCACAAGAGACTACTAAAGTACTAAAGTCCATTCCCATTTACTGACATGTTCCACATCAGCCATATTGGTATGTTTGATGCATTTTTGGATGACAGCTGCAGTGAATGCTTTTGATGCAGTCATTGACCTACATTTTATGCATGAATGAATTTGTTAAAAAAGAATGATTATAGTCCATTCCTGTTTACTGACATGTTTAACATGTGACAATGCTGAACAAGGAGGTGAGCTTAGCAGGCTGTGGCTGCTTTTTATGTTTTTAGTTTTACCTTTGTCAGTCGTTCCACAACTGAAAGTCACAGGACTTTTTTTAAGACAACCTGCAATAATTCATGGTCTCAATTCATGGATTGAACACACACCATTTGGCATTTCAAAGTTCTGTAAAATGATAAAGAGAATGTTGAGCTTATTTGAAAAATGTTAAGAATAGTGGATAAACTGATTGAAAAAAAAATGTGTGGTTTGTATTATTACTTAGTTATCTGTACCAAACAATATATACATTGTATTCAATAGTAGGTCTTAAATAAGTAATGAAAAGACATGGAGTAAATGCACATGAGAAAAAGTCCCTTCAAATACACGGCAAAACCAAGAGAAGGAATTATGCTACTGTTGTTCTTCATCTTGTCACTATGAGGCCTTCAACAATGAGCTTTGCTATTACCTCATAGAAATTTCAAGAAGGCCCCAACAAAATTCATTGCTAAATGTTGAACTATGCCACATGAACATCCATGTATCTTTGCTTAAGGTCATGGATGTTGGATCATCAACAAGCATAAATTTAACTGATTATTAATATGAAGATAGAGAGGAATTCTAAAACAAAATTGAATTTAGCTTTAGAAATGACAATCACAAGGGATCATTTATTTAGTTAACTTTGTACAAATCTGCAGAGACACAAAAAATATATATACAGTAATTGTTTTTCGACGACAATGTAAAGAATATGTAGGAACAATAAAATTATCTCTCTTTGAAGTTAATTTCAAACTTAAGAACAATGGAATTTTCCTTACATTTACAGTATTAAGTGAGAACAGTGGGATTTTTCTTACATTTACAGTAAGAGAGAACAATGGGATTTTCCTTACATTTACAGTAAGAGAGACTAATGGGAATTTCCTTACATTTACAGTAAGAGAGAACAGTGGTATTTTACTTACATTTACAGTAAGAGAAAACAATGGGATTTTCCTTACATTTACAGTAAGAAAGAACAATGGGATTTTTCTTACGTTTACAGTAAGAGAGAACAATGGGAATTTCCTTACATTTACAGTAAGAGAGACCAATGGGAATTTCCTTACATTTACAGTAAGAGAGAACAATGTGATTTTCCTTACCTTTACAGTAAGAGAGAACAATGGGATTTTCCTTATATTTACAGTAAGAGAGTCCCACAATTTATTAGTTGATGAGATCAAACACCTTGAAAAGTTTCAGTTGGCAACAAGGTATTATAAATTTTGCAAAATCGAAGATGACAATTTTCCAAGAATGCATATTCATTTATAATTCAGAGGCCTTATTATTGCAGATTTTTTTTTACATAAGATTCAAATTCCTGCCAGAATGTCTAATTTCCCATGTTTCCCATTTAGTTTGAAAAACAATGAATCTCTTCAGGCAGACCTGGGAAGCATGATTCTTGCAGCATCAAGTTGTGAACATTCCAGTTTTTCAGCATCTTTTAGTATGCGAGTCAAAATAGATGAGATACAGATCGAGTTCGAGTTTCTTCTAAATTAATCCATTTTTAGCTACCTGGCTATAGACAAGGTGAGCTTTTGCCATTACTTTGCATCCGTCCAACGTCCATCCATCCTGTGTAAACTTTTCATATTAATATATCCTCTTAAACTACTGGACGTATTGGAAACCAAACTAGTCCACAATAGTTCTTTGGTGAACCTCTGCAAAAAGGTGTTTTTTTTCAGGTTTGGCCTATATCCGATATGACCACCAGCGGTAAACTTAGTTTAAAATTTGACCTTATGGAAAAATGCATTCAAAGATTGTTCCCCTGTAACGTTTGAGCCAATCAGCAACAAACTTGGCCGCAATAGTGCTTAAGTGGTCCCCTCTGAAAATGTGTTTTTTCAGGTTCACATTTTATCCCAATTTGCTGCCAGCAGGTAGCATAGTTTAAAATTGGGCCATATGAGAACGCTTCCAAAGAAATCTTCAATTACAAAGCCAGTTGGATTTGAACTTGTCCATAATGGTCTTTAAGTGGTCCACTAAAAAGATGTTTTAATGTTCTCTCTTTATGAAAGTGATGAATGCCATCGGGAATCATAGTTTTAACATTCGACCCGACGGAACATCACATTCAAAGATATTTTCTTCTGAAACGTTTGGGTAAATTGGAACCAAAATTGGCCAAAATGGTCTTCAGAGGTCCTTGGCAAATACTGTTTTCATGGTTACTGAAACTGTTTGGTAAATTGGAGCCAAAATACAAAAATACCAAAGTTACATGATAAATAATAGTGTTTACAATGCTGTAGGAGTAACCAGACATCAGCAGCATTAGAATTAAACAATATGGAAAGAAATAATTCAAAATAAAACAGAAAGAAGTACCCATTACCAAAAATATCGAATTAAGAAGCCAAATCAATTCAAGTACCTCGCAGAAAATTTGGTCATGTCTTCACCAGCAGTGTTTATATTTGAAGGCATCAAAGGTGTCTTCGAATAATGGTATGATATTTCTGTGTGACGAGATCTTTTTGAAAATACCATGGTTGCAGACATATTGATCTTTGCCATTTAAGCTGAATGAGAAAAGTTGCTATACTATATCTTTTGCCGAAGAAGTTTAACATTACTTGTTAAGATATTTATATTTCATATGTGACTTGCGAGTATATGAGGAATGTTTCCGAAATACATTGGTTTTGGAGAATTTGACAATGAACTTAAAAAAAAATTGACAGACCCTTTTCAAAGTTTAGTTATACCAGAGACATGTAATTATATGGTTGTGACTTTCCAAGGATAACTGCTTACAGAACATGACGTTGATGTTAGACTGACCTTTAACAGGTGTGAAATCACTAATTCATTTCTTTGATAACACATTTAATTCAAAGAAAACAGAAACATTTAGCCCAGTCCTTAAATTTCAGCTTCAGTTACATAGACAATGTACTTTCTCTTAGTAATCCAAAATTTAAGGAATATTTAAAACAGATCTATCCCAATGAGCTTGAAATTAAAGAAACTACTGATGCACCTACTTTAGCTTCGTTTCTAGATCTTTTTTTTTGTATATTGACGCAGATGGACGTTTGAAATCTAACCTATATGACAAGCGTGAATATTTTAATCTCCAAATTGTGAACTTTCCTTTTCTTAGCAGCAATATAGCTACTTCTCCATCATATGGAGTGCACATTTCACAGTTGGCTCGTTACTGTCGAGTTTGTAGTTTGTAAAGTGATTTTTTTTAACGTCAGGGATTTGTTCAATCCTCAAGAAACTCTATAGCCGTCACTATTACATCATTGAAAGATATGACGTGCCAGTGTCCCAAATGAAAGTAGACGTTTTCAGCAAGGTTTACGACTTCCCGGATTTGACTTTACCGATTTTGACTTTACCTACTTAAAGTGTGACGGGTGCTGTTAACAGCGATTGATATGCTTACCTTTCTGGAGCACCTGATGTATCCCTCTCAATTTAATGGGAGTTCACACTGTGAGTGCCATGTTTTTATTTCTGTGTTTTGTAGCTGTCTTACATCATTGTTCCCTATATTCTCGATTTGGCCATGTCTTTGGACTTCGATTTTTGTAAATACCACTCTTTTGTTCTATTGCCGTTGTTTCCATAATATTTCAACTATAATTTAGAATTTTCAAACATACCTGGACAATTTATCGTAAGTTAAACCTTCCCACGACTGTATATGTCGTGAAAGGTACGTACCTGCTCTATGTAAAATTATCATCATACATTTAAAGCCCGGTATGTCGATGAAAGTACTTACCACGACATCACAACATTGTGCATAAATAGTTAATGGGAAATTCCCTCCTTTAAGCGATCAACAACTGACCTTGGTCCTAAAATATACCAATTATATCGATGTTTATGATGTTCTCTATAGCCGTCACTATTTTAACACAGAGACATAAATTGTCGAAATGCGCATATACAGAAACTTAATTTACAATAGCTTCGGTATTTTGTTATTTAAATGGGTATATCATTAATCAAATTCCCTTAAAGGCGCAAGAATACAAAGTCTATCTTAGATTCAAGAGGTAAGAGGTCTTTTTTCTATGGCAAGCCGTTTTTATATTTATTCACCAAACAAGAAATCTTATATTTTTAAAAAGATATCTTATTTGTTTTATAAGATATCTTAAAAAGTTAAAGAGACTTATAAGATATCTGCTAAAATAGATTAGATATCTTACTATTTTTTTAACTCAGATATCTTATAAATAAAATAAGATATCTTATTAAACTTACAAGATATCTTTTAAAGTTAAAAAGATATCTTGTAAAGAAAAATTCTAAAAGATATCTTTTGAAGTTAATAAGATATCTTATTTTATTTATAAGATATCTTATAAAGCATACAAGATATCTTATTTCTTTTATAAGATATCATATATATATATATTAAAAACAAGATATCTNGGTAAACAACTTGCATCGTCGCAACTGAAAGGCCTTACAGAAAGTTAAAAAAGAAACAAATTAGATTAAAATACTTTGTAACAAATAAGTTTATTTAAATCGGGTTACTATTTTTCTGTTTATTTGAAATAAGTTGTCTTGTTTGTTTTTGACATTGTGACGTCATACAGTGGAATTTCCACTTTTTCGATTTGTCTTCATCTGTCCCTTGAGCGTAACAGAGCAAAGCGTAGTGAGCCAGGGGGCAGCACTAGTCAGTCTACCCAGGGTGCGAACGGGATTCGGCGCGAAACGACCCGGATTCGTTCTCTATAGCCGTCACTATTTTAACACAGAGACATAAGTTGTCGAAATGCGCATATACAGAAACTTAATTTACAATAGCTTCGCTATTTTGTTATTTAAATGGGTATATCATTAATCAAATTCCCTTGAAGGCGCAAGAATACAAAGTCTATCTTAGATTCAAGAGGTCTTTTTTCAGATATGTTCCCAAATTCTGATTGACTGAATTGATGGGCTGAATTGGTGGTTTGATACCTTTGAAAATAATCTTCTCTCTCAAAGTAAGGTACTCCATAACGGTTGAGGATTTTCCTGTGAAAAGTGTATTAAAATTTACTGCAGTTGGGAGTTAACAAATGTGCTATGGCCTCATGTTCATTTTCTCCACGTCCTTTCGTATAAACTATTGGAAATTTCTATGCTTACAATAGAAAAAAAGAAGGGAAGCGGGGAATGTGTCAAAGAGACAACGACCCAAAGGGGAGTAATAACAACTCAAAGCCACCATAAGATCTTCAATGAACGGTGAGGAAACCCCACACCCAACGGCAGGTCGGAGTTTGGCCCCTAAATAAAGAGTAATCAAGTTCAGCGAAATAAACATCATCCTAGACTCCCATAGACATAAAGTGAACTAACTAGAAAACAGACAAGACACACAATGGCTTAATAAATTTCCTGACTTAGGACAGGCGCAAACCTGTTGCGGCGAGGTTAAACTAGTTTTATTGGGCCCAAACCTTCCCCCTACAGCCAATGTGATAAATAAAGAAACAATCGTAACAACAGTAAAATTCAGTTGGCAACAGGACTAAATCAATTGTGAGAAATGAAACTGAGAGAACTAAATATACGGACATAAACATGAAATCACAAGAGACTACTAGCAGTTAACTGACATGCCAGCTCCAGACCCATTACCAACTGACAAATTAAGTTATGTACCCTCAGTATACAGCTTCCATCAAGATCCCTCCCTGTGAGGAGTTTAGCATAATGATTTCATGCATATACCGGAATACATAACCCGTGTAGATGCAATACAGATTTTAGAAATTTAGAAAGTGTTAATTAAGTTAAAATGCAAAGACACTATCAAAAATTCAATGTTAATACCAAAGAAGGCCATACGTAATGACTTGACGACAATACCGTAATTATGACCCTTATGAATTAGACGATTTAAAGGTTTTATAAGTTTGTTAGTTTAAGTATTTTTTACACTTATGTAAAACATTACCGTAAAATAAGGGATGTGAAATACCAGCCTTGATCAGATGTTTACAGGTTGCATTGTAAAGTAAATCGAAACTCGGTTCTAGTGATCGTCCCGAACCTACTATGGGGTATGAATAACAAAATACGGAAGATAGAGAACAAAGTACCAATAGGATCTAATAAGTTGAGCCAAAACAGGCTAAGGACAGAGCTATGCAAGAGGGAGATACTCCTCAGAATTTAATAAAGTTTTCTTGAATTTAGATACTGCAAGTTTTCAAATGAAATCGGTTTTCGGGCCAGCGCTGAAGAACTGGCTACTGGTTGGTGAATACCCTCTGGGACGAACTAACCTCAGTGGCACCGGCCCGGTGGTAATAAATAACAAAATACTATAGTTACTCTGAATTTTGTTTCTGCATATACGTATTTCGACAACTTATGTCTCTTCACTGCAGATCAAATCATTTGGAAATCCATAAACCAAAATGTATAAATGCTGATACAGAACAAAGTACCAATAGGATCTAAAACCAGCTTAGAACAGAGCTATGCAAGAGGGGGATACTCCTTAGAATTTAAGTGTTTGCCTCTTGTAGAATCATAATGGTGACTTCAAGATGCAGAACAACAATAAAGGCGTTGTTCCATTTGCCCAATCTTACCATGTATTTGTAGGAATTTTGTCTAATGTACATTTACTCTATATTCCTTTATTATTTATTGTAAGATCTGCCACTTTTAGTCTGAGACATCCGATCATGATGATTTTTGTTTGAAAATACCTTATAAGTGATTATGGTTGCACCTTGTCTATTCGATATCTTTAAACTTTAAATGGTTTCCAGTAAGAAAGATGTTATTTTAGTCCCATTTATTGTGTCAAGCTTTGTTATCTAAACATTGACCTTGTCTCTGAAATTCTAATTTCACTGACAGATAATATCTAAATCTTATGTTTCTTCCTTGTGACCAGGAAATATTGAGGTTCCCGGTTTTTATTTTGACTCATATTAGTACTTTTAAATTAACTATAACTCTATCCCTGGAAGTTTCTGGGATGATGTTCTTCATATATGGTATCTTACTAATAATACTTTGACTTGATGGAAGTACAAGTTTGATATTAACGTGACGTGACGAAAAGACTACTAGCAGTTAACTGACATGCACATCAAATGCAAGTTACTGATAACTGATTAAAGGAGGATCTACATAACCACATTATTGTCTTTGCAAATGTATTGTGATTTTTTTCCTTTTGGTTTCTGTATAAGTTAGATGAAAAACTACTATACATATGTAAATACTTGGTACTGTAAAAGGGTTATTTTCGCGTGGTTTGAATTTTGCGATTCTCACTAATTTTTTGATACGTTTGTAACAAAAACAAATTTACGTGGGGGAAATTTTCGCGAATATGTGCCAATCGCAAAATTAGCGAAAATAAACACCTCGCGAAAATGTCACCTTTAACAATAAGAAGAAATCAGTGTTAACTGTACTTTGTTTGTTTCTTACCGTGCAAAAAAATCTGAAGGTTCCTTTTAAGGTAAAATTATGCCACAAAGTCGGTGGTAGTTTAACTATTCGTGCTTCTTAAAAAGATGACAACGGTTGTAAGAACTTTTGTTTTTTGGCAATCCCTCATCCGTGGGTAAAAACATCATGGATGGACTTTTAGCAATACATTCTTCTTAAAACAATGCTAAGGGGCTTATTGAACCCTCTTTGACAGATATGACCAAAGCACTTTGTTGAAGGCCTGATGGTGACTTCAAGATGAAGAACAACCTTAAAAGCGATGTTAATTTGCTTGTTTTTCATGCTGTCTCTTGAGCATTAACTCCATCTCATGTGCATTAACTCCAACTCATGTGCATTAACTCCAAATCCTTTTACTGTTAATTCATTTTTAAAGTAAGTGAGAAATGAACCGTCAATTTAAGTAATATTAGACGATTAACTACAGTGTCGACGGTAAATATTTGTGACCAAAATGGACAGAAGAACAACTAAAACCTTCATTCTATAGATCTTGTTATAAAGAAGTTATCTCTAATTCGTACAGACGAATTTGTCGGTAATTTCGACACATGTACGGCATTAATAACTATATTTTGCAACCCTTAAATTCTAACGAATCCCAGTAATAGTTGCAGCCAAAAAGAAGGGAAGACGGGGTTCTAAAAAGAAAAAAAGTATGATGAATTTTTGTTCTCATACGCGAAAATGACACAATACATTACTTTTGGGAGCTCTCAGTTTATACATCCTTCTCATATGACTGTATTAGGTCCGACGGTGTATGGTAAAACTAAGTTCTTTTTTACTGTTTCAACAAATACTGTCGTGCATTTGAAAAACCCAAGGAATCACATTGATATTGAAGAGAAAAGAGAAATGACTTGATGAGAAAGTTGCCTCTTCTGGTCTTGTTTGAACAGGGCAAATTTAGGACCAAGACACATATATAGTGGTATTGAATGCTTTGAAATCAGCAATAAGACAAATATTAAGGTTGTGATGTCTTGACGACACTTTTGTTTTTGTTTGGACATTCTACCTGGAACAAAACATGAATGTGTTGAAGGCGATCACATAGAGAGTGTTTCATGTCAGACTTGAGATAAAAGACAGCGTAAGCAACAAATTTAGTAATCAATTTGGCGATATTTTACTGATGTGTTTCTATTAGACATGCGTGTTCGATTCTGATCTTTTACCTATTTTGCTCTTGTAATTTATTCATTTCTATATACGATGTTTTGTTCACGTGATTTTTGTTATGCTTGTTGGTATTCGTCTTCCGACGTTGTTATCAATTCCTCAGATATAAGCTAAAATTGAGAGGGTCAGAAGCCGAGATGACATATTTGAGAATTTTTATAACCTTGTCAGAATTTTTAAAAATGTTAACGTGATCGGGGTAAAAGGGCAAAAACCTGAAAATTCTAACTTTCAATGAGACCTTTTACAATCATTCAATCTGTACAGTCAGTCCTTTGGTCAGTCCTTTGTTCGTCTTAAATGATTAATCTGTAAGCTTTATATCTTAATTCATAAAGCCTTACGTCAGGTTTTGCTAGTTGTTGTCTGAGTCTGCTCTTGGTGATATTATTAGTGGTTTGGTGTATTAGTTAAATTATGTAGACATTATACGCCCAAACTTTGCACGTTTGTCTATCTGCAGGTAAATTTCAGATTATCTTTATCACCTTTTGCCAGAATGCTAAGTATCATACTTAGTATACTAATAAACCTGTGCACCTAATGGCAAGTTTTGAAAAAGTTATGGCTACTGTAATATTAGTGTACTATTACTATGTTAAGTATTCATATGTAAAATGTTTATCCAGGATATGTCGTATGTAGAATTTGTAGAAATACTACCTACCATATAAATCTGTTATCTGTTTTAAAAACTGATTTTACAGATTTTAGTGGTACAACGAGCCAAAAATAGCATGTGTCGCAACTCCTTCATAAATGTAAGTCAGATCGAAAACAAATTGTCCACAGGTTTTACAGCTTCACAGGTTATACTTTAGAGGTTTTACTTACTGTACTGTACTGTACTATTCACATAGCCAAAAAGCTCATTTATTAACAAACTCTAATCATAATTGCATGCAATTTTCAACTGACATTTCATGCATCTTGCATCTTGGTCACTTGGTCAAATGCCTATGTAATGATCAACTTGAATTTTGTTTTTACTTTTAGCCAATATACTTTTAAAAACTAAATGAAAAGGCAAAGGTATTAGCCTAAATGTGAGGTCTAAAGCAAGATAAGCACAAAAAAAAATGAAATTACTAGGACATGTGTACAAGGAATAAAAATGACACAAGATGTTTAACTTGGTTGCTTTCAAAGGTAATCTTGACCAAGTATCTAACAACAGAGGGTGTGCAAAAATTATATTATATATTTGACTACGAACAAAGTGCACAGATAAATCAACTAACGTCACACCTGTACAAAAGGGTTAGGCTTGCCTAATGGATAAGTTGGTCATTAATGCATATTATTGTAACCAATTGTTCTTAACCAATCAATAGTGTCCCGCGTTGAACTTGAATCCATTTCAAAATTATGTATAGGCAAAAACTACATTCTTTTTTTACTAAGTACTGGGATGATGTCTACGACCTTTCAATGGCAGTTGCTGTTGAGTTGCTACCGGACACTACCCCAATGGAAGGGGAGTTTTGGCTAGCCATAAAACCGGTTTAACCCACCATTTCTTTTGAAATGCCTGTAACAAGTCAAGACCATTGCAGTCGACAATTTTTCCAGTGGTTTCCACCTGAATTGCCTTTTTGTCTCATGGACTTCGGCTCTTGACAACTCTCTTCGGTAATTTTATTATTACCCCCATTTGTCTGATCGTTATTTCTTTGTTGGAAAAATACCCTCGTTATATTTTTGAATACAGTTTCTCCATGATTTTAGATCCTTGTTAAGGTCTAACTGTGGTAACTTTCGAATGAAACATAAAACCTTACGTTTCTAATGGTCTAGGTAAATTCTTGGTTGAGTGAATTAGAAGTAGCATGCCCAAATTTTTTCCCCGGGAAAATGTATAGTCTAAACAGCATATATTTTGTAGGATGAGGAGACGATATAAGTTACTGCATTGGGACAGCTTCAGTCAAAAGACATTTTATAATGTTATAAACACTTGGTTTTTTCATTGAATGGATCTGAATTGTGCCAATATGTATCTTCAGTTAACAGGCTATAGAATATCTTTCTGTTTGCATTAAAGTGCGAAAAAATGCTAAGCTTGCTCAGCTTGTTTGTGAAGTGTCTTGTAAGCTGGGCATATTCACACCACCATTTACTCTGGCTACTTTCAATTTTATGTCAGGAAATCATACAAGATCATTGATCTGAGCCTACAAGATAACAGTCAAAACATGTTACTTCCTAAGGTACCCTGACTGAAGATGTCAGGGTGTGGTCGGATAAAAAGAATTCCAGAAGCACGTTTATTCCACTGACGAGGTCTATCAGAAAATCTCATATCAGGCTTTTCTGATCCATAGAAATATTTGAACAAGTTAACTTTCTCTGAATCAGTAAGAATGGCAATGTTGGCAACTTTGTTTGTAAAATTCTGTGGATTCATCATTGGAAATCTGATGTGATAAAATGCTTCACCTAACATCTTTCTAGCATTTTCTGACGTTTTAGGCAATTTGAACTTTTCACATTTTACAAAGGCCCATTCCATCAAGCCATCGAAGAGTTCATCTTCTCTTACTATCAAAGAGTCTCTTGGTACTATTTTAAGAACAGAGTCTAAAGATGTGTGCTTGAAACTTTTTGTTTGGATGACTGATGAAGTGTTTTTGTCGATATAGCGTAAGCATTTTTCAATCAGTTCTTGGTGCTGAAACTGGATAGCTTGATCTAGCACTGCACAAACAGTTTCTTCCGTTATATATTCCTGTAAATATTGAAGACAAGCACTGACAAGACCGTGTATTTTAAGTTTCTTCGCTGTTCTCAGTATAACTGATACATTATTCGGGTTTATATCTATCTTTTCAGTATACATATATCTGAAAAAAGCAAAACAAGTAGGTTTATATATATGCATGGTGAATGAAAGGATATGGAGTAAATGTACATGAGACAAAGTCTCTACAAATACATGTTAAAAACAAGCAAAGGAACAACGCTTTCATTGTTGTTCTTCATCTTCATGTATTACAAAGAAAGAGTAAGTTGTTCAATCACTATAATTTATTTCAGGTTTTTGTTTTGGTGTGTTTATTTTTACACGTGAGAAGGTAAGTCGTAGTCATGTATTATTTTGTGCAAATAGATTATAAAGAATCAATGATTAGGGTTATAGCCGCATACAAGAACAAGTCGATAGAAATGGAAAAATTCAGACGAAGATGATCTTCAAACTGTAGTATAAGCGGAATACCAAACTCAAACTAAAAAAATGGTTCACTTCTACATCTGCATTTACTAAATCTACGTTTATGAAATTGACTTTTTGGTAAGGTCTTTCATTCGTTCCATTTTTAAAGTGCGGAATTAACAATCTGCAAAAACAAAATTTACTGCAATATCTGTATTTTATTGTTTGCCACAGCTCTGATATAAAATAAACAATGAATTAAGGAATATGTAGTAAATGTGCATGAGACAAAATCTCAACAAATAATTGGTAATACCAAGCAAAGGAACAACGCTTTTATTGCTGTTCTTCATTTTGAAGTCACAATTATAGTTAATGAGGCCTATAACAATGAGCTTTGCTCATACCTCATAGTAAGTTCAAGACGGCCCCTGGCACGGGTTTGAGCGGTTTGCAAAGGTTTCTAACTGGCAGGTTGTATTATATATATATATAAACATGAGTTATATTGTATATATAGCAAATGGATGGTCTTTCTGTGTTTAAATTGACGAGCTAGTTTACGATATAGTTACTTACTCAAGTATTATGCGAAAGGTTTGTGGTCTAATATCAGGAATACTGATTGCCTCGTTCTGAAGAGATGATGATGAACCCAAGACTTTTGAGAAGACTGAACTTCCTGATGCTAATATGAATGAGTGAGCTTTGATTCTTTCTGTTTTTGCTTTAGTATTTTCTCCAACTATCAGAGTCACATCACAAAATAACTGATTATTTAACATATATAAATTCCTTTCCAACAAGGACTTATCTTTTCTCCAATCTGTTGTCAGTAAGGGGGATAGTGTTGGACCGTTCTCAAGCTGTACAAACGCATTAGACTTCACAGGTGTAGCTGCATAAATAAAACGCAAACAACATCAAATTGTCAGCAAGGTTGATTGTTAATTGATAGGTACTAAACATGTTTTCATTGTATTAAGGAGTCAAAAGAACTAAATGTCAAAATAAAGTAATATGGGTTTTTTTACATTTCAATGTAATTGTATTACAGTTGATTTTATAAGCATTTGCAAAACATGATGTTTATTTCTTTTTTCTATCTTCTCGTCTTGTTGCTCAATTCACGTGGTTGTAGATCATTTTTTTGTCACAATGACAGGTACTAAACATGTTGATAAAGAGGAAACAAAAAAACATAACAAATTGCATTGACTTGTGTCTTTATCTAAGTGTGTGTATATGTAAATATGCAATCCAAGAAAATTATTCTGTTAGTTAAAGTAAAAGAAAAACGAAGAAATATTTTTAGAAGAAAAAATGGTTTTCTTAAATCCTAAATAAATAATAAAAGGATATGGAATAAATGCTTACGAGAAAAAGTCTTTACAAATACATAAAAAAAACAAGCAATAGAACAACGCTTTTATTGTTGTACTTCATTTAGGACCTATTTCAAAGTTAAAAAGATGTTTCCTAACAAGCACAAAATGCATACAATATTTAGAAAATTACAACCAAAGCAAATCTTACATCAATTTATTCAGTGATTTATAAGTAATTGACCAATATCAATTAGATTTCTTGTGGTATCCATATCATTTATAATATCTTTATTAGTCAAAAGATATTGCATAATCATGTAAATTCACGGAAGGAACAACAATTTCTAAGTGCTACGTTCATCTGACAAAATTAATAACCCATGACAGTGAATAGACTCAGTAACATTTAAAACACACAAAAATAAAAAAAAAACCTGTTTATATGTAGTGCAGTAATACCAGGGCTTGCAAAAGGCACTACTTGTTAACATGCGATTTAGTGGTACAGTTAAAAGGACGAATCGTTCTTACAATACTTGAATCGTAACCTTATACTAAGTTTTCTAGCTCATCCGATTTAAGGAAAGAGAGTGTTTCTAAAAATGTAATTGTCGGGAAATTATCACAAAAAAGTTTCTCCTGTCTAAAGTAATGCATATTCACGTTTGAAATGCTTTTAATTTTTTCCAATACGGAATAGTTTTCTCACAAGTCTGATAATTGCATTCATTGTTTCACGAAAACAAAAGTTTGGGTTATGTAAAATTGTGTGATTCAGTAAAAGGTAGAAAGAAAATAAACATAAAACTAAACTAGATGCCACTGTAGCAAACAACGGCAGTAGAATACCGAAGGAACAAAGGAGAGAAATTTACAAAAATCGAAGTCCAAAGACATGGCCAAAACGAGAACACAGAAAACAATGACGTTAGACACAGAAAACAAGGACGTTAGACAGATACAAAGCAAAGAAATAGAAATTACAACATTCAAAACAAAGGCACTCCCAGTGTGAACTCCAGTGAAACTGAGAGTGACATCTGGTGCTCCGGAAGGGTAAGCATGTCCTGCTCTGTTAACAGCTAACAAGGCAAAATCAAAGCAAGTGGCAAAGAAATGATATTAAAAAAAATTCACTGGAAATAAAGTTGATTATCACTATATTATATTTAGGTTCTGTCTGATACTGCCGCATAGTAAAAAGATATTTAATTTGTGTAATCTATACAGAAAGCTATCTTGATTGGGTTTTGTAAGTAGTTTTGCCGGCATCGTAATACTCTAGAATTACAACAATATGTCAAAATGCATGCAAATGACACGCCAATTGATTTCGTCGGGTGTTTGAAAACACCGACTCTGATTTTGTACATTTATGTATAAATATTTTTAAGATACTAGTATATAGTAAAATATACATCCCGATTCGTTGATTAAATTGTTCACGATAAAATTGTACTTTTAATGATTACATATTTTAACTACGCATTAAATACACTTGAAACAAGGTTAAAAAATCTGATTGAAACAAGTCATGATTTTTTAAAATAAAATCAAGACAAATATATGAAAAAAGTAACAATATATAACAAACAGTAATATAATTTAGCGCAGAGCTTGAAAAGATTCACTTACTTAAATTCGCTTTATCCGACATTTTGTTAAAACTACTGTACAAACACCAGGTATGATATTACAGGTAGTATTTGATACATAGCAAAATAGGGGTGGGCGTTTACATTGAAAGTGCATGCTTAAGTCTCCTACCTTGCATATTTATTCAAGAAATCTTTACGTAATAATTCATCCTTCTTTATTTCCATTTAAATGATAAATAGAAATATTGATTAAATATATTTATATAATGTCCTTCAGACTGACAACTGACAAAGTGTCATTAAAGGAAATATGAAAAACATACCTATTTTCAATCATCAGCTTTATGTTAAAACGTTTTTTTATAACAATCTGTCAAAGCAAAAAGTATGGCAAAAGTTAACTTTGAAAATTACAAAATTGTTGATTTTATTTGTAGTATTGCTTCTTTTGTACTTCTATCAGGATGGATTGATTGATCGATTTTGGAAATCTAGTGACCAACATATGTAGATGGATTTTTACCGTGCAGTTAAACCTCTACAAAAGCAAAGTGCATCTTTTGGAGAGGTAAGTTCTGTAATCAATACCACAACTTTGGAATATATTGGCAAACTAATACCGAGTCAAAAAGGGTAAAAAAGGAAATTCTAAAATAAATTTAAAAAAAAACACGACAATTCAAAGTTAACACAAATTGAGATGTGAAATTAACAAAATGACCACAAAACTGAAGCATTCGCTGTATGAATCCTACAATAAACTGTTAACACAGAATATGTCTCGCCTTTCCCATGCATCGCATGAATCTGCACATTGATCTTCAGCAGCAGCCATGATACCAAATGTATCAGTGATCACAATCATGATAATGCAACTGCATACCAAAGATCAAACAGTGCAAAATTTCAAAGTCAGTGGAGCATGACTGCGGGGGCATAGACATAAAAGGCCACTGAGACTGATCTGTAGTGATGCTAATGCAACTGCAATCCAAATACCAATGGGCAACTATGAGTGGTTGATGCTAAACAGACACAAGAAAAAACTTAAACATTTGAAATAAAGGGCTACGCTCGAAGTCAGTGGAGCATGACTGCGGGGGCATAGACATAAAAGGCCACTGAGACTGATCTGTAGTGATGCTAATGCAACTGCAATCCAAATATCAATGGGCAACTATGAGTGGTTGATGTTAAACAGACACAAGAAAAAACTTAAACATTGATAAAAAGTGCAAAATATCGAAGTCAGTGGAGCATGACTGCGGGGGCATAGACATAAAACGCTACTGAAACTGAGCTGCAATGATGCTAATGCAACGGCATACCAAATACCAATGGGCAACTATGAGTGGTTGATGCTAAACAGACACAAGAAAAAACTTAAACATTTGAAATAAAGGGCTACGCTGAGCGCAGCATGATACGACCGCAGCATATCGACCACTGAAATTTCAACAAAAGTAGTTTAAAGTGAATGTGGACACAGTAAAGAGCTTGACACAATAATTAGATGGACACAAAAAGAAGCTTGACACAGTTATTAGCTGGAAACAAACTAGGGAAAAAATCAGCCCTTTTGATCACTTATTGATAAAAAAGAGCTATGCAAAATATGTTACTATCAACTAAAACTTTACATCCTTAGAAATCCAAAGAAAAAAAATCCCATCCATAGCTGATGAAAAATAAAGACTTGACATATTTTAAAAAATTGCAATTTTGGCCCCTTTGACACTTTGTAGCTCGGAAACGGTAAGATGAAAGCTTAGATCAAGAGGAATCCAAAGAAAAAAATCCCATCGAAATCCGATGAAAAATAAAAATTGTACATTTTCTAAATTCGCAATTTTGGCCCCGTTCGTTCCCTCATAGCTGGGAAGGGAAACAAGTTACCAAAATCTTATAGTTGAGCGCCATATTAATTTTTCGGAAGGAATCCATTGAAGCTAGAGAATGTGTCTGTAAGACACGGATGCCCCGCCAATAAATTTATCGCAACAAATTAACCCAAGTCAGTCAATCATTCATAAAATTAGTTCCCTGTCACTGAATTGTAATGAAATCCAAAATTTAACCAAAGTTATTGAACCATAAAATGTAGGTCATGGTCACCCAATTGTTGTTGAAATGGGCAGATCTCTTTTAGCTGAATGTTAGAGTGAAATATCATGATACTACAATACATAGTAGTTGAGAAATAGACTTAAACACAAAACTTAACCAAAGTCACTGAAGCATAAAATGTAGGTCAAAGCCACCCTATTGTCAATGATTTGGGTAGTTCTCATCAAGGCCATTAATTTGATGAAACATCGTTGCCCTATAATGTGCAGTTGTTGAGAAATGGACTTAAACGCAAAACTTAACCAAAGTCACTGAAGCGTAAAATGTAGGTCAAAGCCACCTAATTGACAATGATTTGGGTAGTACTTATCAAGGCAATTAATTTGATGAAACATCATTGTCCTATAATATGTAATTGTCGAGAAATGGACTTTAACGCAAAAATTATCCAAAGTCACTGAAGCGTAAAATGTAGGTCAAAGCCACATAATTGTCAATGATTTGGGTAGTACTCATCAAGGCAATTAATTTGATGAATCATCATTGTCCTATAACGTGTAGTTGTCGAGAAATGGACTTTAACGCAAAACTTAACCAAAGTCACTGAAGCGTAAAATGTAGGTCAAAGCCACCTAATTGTCAATGATTTGGGTAGTACTCATCAAGGCCATTAATTTGATGAAACATCATTGTCCTATAACATGTAGTTGTTGAGGAATGGACTTTAACACAAAACTTAGCCAGAGTCACTCAACCATGAAATATAGGTCAAAGTGTCAAACTGCCTAGTGAACTATGTAGTACTATCCAAGATCTACCTACTGGTTTACTATCATTGTTCTATACCTTACAGTTTCTGAGAAATGGACTTAAACGCAAAACTTAACTGGACGTACGGACGGACGGGCGGACGGAAGGACGGAAGGACGGACAAGGGGAACACTATATGCCCCTTCCACATTCGTGGGGCATAAAAAAAACTGCATCAAAATCGGACTAAAAACAAGTATTTTTTAAGATTTGTCCCTGTTGGGCCAATTTATCTCGTGAGCAGTACATGCTACGTGAAATCCGTTGGCATACCCCAGATTGGAAATTTCCTCAGGAGCACACTGAAACAAACCCCAAAATCCAATAAATAATAAAGATTCTACAGTCAAATATGCCAAAACACCCGATTTCACCTCTTTTTGGCCCCCTTTTCTAATAAGGGCGGGGCCACCAACTCAAAATTAAAACCTCTGTTTATGCGTGTGCCAATATACATCATACTAAAATTTCATAATGATCCGTTTACTAGAAGCAAAGCTATGCTGTCCACAGACGCCGATGCCGACACCGACACAAACGCCGACGACGTCAAGACCATTCCATTATACGACCGCAAAATTTTTGCGGTCGTATAAAAAAAACAATTCAAAATTTCGAAGTCAGTGGAGCATGACTGCAGGGGCATAGACATAAAACGCCACTGAAACTCAGCTGTAATGATGCTTATGTAATTGCATACCAAATATCAATGGGCAACTATGAGTGGCTGATACTAAACAGACAAGTTTTCTTACATTCGACTTGATGAGTGCCCTGTGTTTGTCTATATGTTGTAGTTGTCCACCAGCTTAAGACACTAGTGCTTTTGTCGGGCAAAGGATGACAGTGATTGTAAGAGCACTTTGCCAGTTTAATTGATGTTTGTTGACAATCCCGCACCCATGACCAAGAAAGACATGGATGTAGCGTTGCTCGACAATTAGCAAAGAATTCCGCTTAAACCGGTGCTAGGGGCCGTCTTGAACTTACTATGAGGTATGAGCAAAGCTCATTGTTGAAGGCCTCATGGTGACTTCAAGATGAAGAACAACAATAAAAGCGTTGTTCCTTTGCTTGTTTTTTACCATGTATTTGTAGAGACTTTGTCTCATGTGCATTTACTCCATATCCTTTTATTCACCACAAGAAAAAACTTAACATTTGAGAAAAAAACAATTCAAAATTTCGAAGTCAGTGGAGCATGACTGCGGGGGCATAGACATAAAACGCCACTGAAACTGAGCTGTACTGATGGTAATGCAACTTCATACCAAATATCAATAGGCTAGCACAGGTGGTTGATGTTAAACAGACCAAAGAAAAACTGAAACAATTGTGGACGCCGCCGCTGCCACCGCCGGAATCACCATACCTATGTCTCGCTTTTTTCGACTATCGTCGAAGGCTCGACAAAAACTAGAGGCATCATCAGGTGACTCGACAGGTAAGCATGATCTGCAACACAGGAGTTAAAAAATCTATTGGGTAGGCGATTGGCTAATTTCGTTTTTAACCCCTACATAAAATCAATCAAAATCCATGGTATGTATTACTTCTCCAACCCTTTAACAATATCATGGTGAAAGTTTGAAAATCATTTGGTAACTTTGGATTTAATGTCATTTTCAGGAATTGTCCAACTAAGTGTGTGGCAACCAACTTAATAACGCATGATACTGGACTTCTAACTGCATGACAATTTACTAGTAAGTTTGATAACATTTTATTGAAAAGTGTGATGATTTTAGGTTTTTATTGTAAATTTCCAAACTCCTGGGTAGTTATATCCCCTCTGTCCCTGTTTACTGCGTTGTGTATCTCAAATGATAAAATTTGCGAAGGTATCTTTTCAAATCAAAGACTTCGTTAGTAATCAGGAAACAAATCAGGAATACGAGACTATAAGTGATTGAAATTGACACTTGGCAAGCTCCATTACAATATAACAGTCTTGTGACAAACTTTTTTTCATTTGACTATATCTTGCATTTGCCTTTCTCATCCTTTTATTATTACATTTCAAATTTTCAAAGTATGAAAATTAGGACTGGATGAGGTAAAGACACTTTACTTCAGGGTGGTCACTCAGACTTTTTAATTTGTCCATGACTTTCGGGGTTCTCCTATT
>MJUU01018995.1:83513-95637 GCA_002080025.1 Modiolus philippinarum
CCCCCCCCCCCCCCAACTTTTCTTTTCTTTTCAGAATTACGATTGCATTTAAATAGACTTGAAGAAAAATCTGGATAATTTAGGTTTTACGTCAATTTTCATGTGGTAATATCTCAAAAACTGGCAAACTTACCAATCAATCTGACCTATCAATATTTTTCTTATAATGATTTATGATCTTTGTTCTAATAAACAAAATGTGAATTTTAAGCCTTGATATTATTAACTTGAGGAGTGACTACCCTTAACTTGCATTTTACATAGCTATGTCTCTGGTTTCAGGTATCTAATCACTTATATTGAAGGTAATACATGTGAAGCAAGAATCACCATCCCTGTTAATGTACCTAATGTCACTCCTTACCTACTGTATGTGCTCATGTCCATATTTATTTATTTTTAACAGATTTGTCTGTGGGATGTTGCTATGCTTCCAAGTACTTCATATAAAAAAAACAAATCACAACATAAATGTATTTAACCGTGAAAATGGACAATGGTCACTCAATGTAAGCCATCTACAAAGATATGTAGAATTACTAAATACAGAATAAACTTCATTGCTGTGAAAATGGAACAGAATGGTCTTTCAATGTAAGCCATCTACAAAATCTGTCTTCATTGTATTACAAATCAGTCCTCACTATTATTTGGGGTTCTTGTTACTTTTTGCTTATTAAGTCTCCCAAACGAAGTTTGTGGAAACTTACTGTTTTTACTCTGTTTTTTGTTTTGTCTTTGTAAGGTTTGAATATAAATTGCCATAGGTTTTGGGTTTTTGATTTGAAATTTCGTCTTTCCCTTGCTTTGCTGCGACATTCTAATTTTCTGCTATGACAAACATACATTTACACATTTAAACAAAACAAAATTAAGGTGGCTCACTCATCACATTTTTTAATTTGTATCAGATAACGGAACTCCTCTTGTTTTTTCCTGTTCAATGGCTTAAAGATTTTTGCACCCCTGCTTTTTATATTATGGATGTCTTCTATAGGTCAAATTCAGACATCTGAGAAGTTTTCATAAAATTCTTGATATATCTTCCTTTCTTTTAGACAAAAAAAATAGTCCTCTTGTTACCCCGTAAATTAAGGGAAAATCCAGAGAAATCTATTTCCCGCCAAATTTTTAATGTCTAATATCTCCATTAAAAGCACACAGACCTATGTATTTCTTTTTACCATTTGATACAGTGCTTAATCAATTTAAATAAGTTTCATCCTTGATATATACAACATCAGGAGTGAGCCTCCTTACTCCTTATTAAATTTTTTTTCCATGCACTCCTACATTTCAGCAAAAATTTTTATTCAAGTGAAACTTGACAATTTCCAAATGCAAAACAATACAGAATAGATGTTCAAAAAAGAAAACAAGAAAACAGCCCTTTTATCAGTTGAATCCAAAACATTTACAAGTCTATTGCTTTTTTTTCCTTGATAACTGAGACACTTTCAATATATTAATACCAAACCAGTTGCATTCATCACTAGAATTTCTAAATTGGAGATAGCATTAAAATAATGAGCTTCATTGATATATATATATGAAAGACAGAATGAGAGATAAACTCCGTAATGTGATTCTACATTTTGAATCCTTGTCATCGGTTGAAATCAACATCATGTCAGGAAAACATTACCATGATCAATAAAAAATTAAAACAAAATAATATTAAAACTTTGGATTTTATTAGGAAAAAGTAAAATGAATAAAACAATAAATGGTGGTTCTTGTGAATAATAAATTTAACTGTAATCTTAAGATTGTGATATAATATGGAAAGTGAATACAGTGGAACAATCATTTTATGACATTAATTGATTCAAAACTTAATGTTTCAAAAAAATATATAAGCAACTGATATTTTGAATGGAGTTTTACTCTACATTTATTTTCAACTGGAGAAATGGTAGAAAAAATATCTGAAATATATCAATTTTATAAAATGCTTGTGCATAAAATTCAAAATGTCAAACAAGAATAAAAATTTGCAGAAAATTTCAATGCATAAAATTATAACCATATAAAAAAGAAATAAAAAGAAATCATTTTCTTCTTCAGCAAATACTTATCCTAAATGTCAATCATTTTTATGTTTTTGAATTTAAAAACATGTTTTCATCAAACATTTAGGACATATAAGAATTCCTATATCTCGATTATAAACAAATAGAATTTTGATACAACAATATCAAACAAGGCATGCATTAGCAAAAATAAAGCAAACATTTGTTTTCATTTTATGGAAGACTAAGCAGGTTTTGCATAGATATACACAATCAAAGATTTTTTAACATATAAAGCACACTGTTTGTTATGTCTTTCAAATGGATTATTTACTAAAATAGTACTTCAAAAAGAAAATTCATGAAATTCAGAGAGAAATCATGATTTTTTTTTTCCCTGACATAAAATATTTGCTAAATATGTGAGTTAAATCCCTTGTAACTTTCACTGCTAAATATTAAACAGTAATTTCACAATTTTTTAACTCATTCCAAATATTTAAATTGAACTAAACCAGTTAAACAAGGTAAACAGCATACTTGAGAATCACTTCAATCACTTTTTGTTTTTGAATTATTGGAAAAATTTCAGAAACTAAATTTAAAGCATTATTTCATACTATTGTAAGGACTCAAACAAAAAATATTTCAAAACAAGAAACCAAGTTATTGCTTTTCTTCTATTAATTAATTTTCAGGTATAAATATTTTTGACCTGCAAGTATCTTTCAACGAAATAATTATATTTAAATTAGAAATATATTAAATGTATAAAGGTAGATATAAATTTATGGCAAATCCTGAGGATATATAGACTAGTTATATATATATATATGTATACAACTTAATCCTTTTGTTAATCAAAAGTTCAAAAAATTATATTATTTTCTGTTAATATCAAATAAGTTACCTGTGTTATAAGTCATTCTGGAAAATTCACTCAGTGGAATGACTATTTGAAGTTAAAATATTAAACTTTTTTTTCACTATCCCAACTGTCGATATATAATTTATACATTTTTCCCAGAATCCAAAAGTTGCTATTTGTAGCCAATACGATATATAATATATACATTTTTTAAGCATAAGATGTGAAAATTTCCCAGAAAGACTTAAACAAATGACACACAAAAATGCACCAATCCATTATCATTTACCAATATAACAAAAACGACTACTCTAATAAAAACCCAAGACATTGTGGGCTAAAAACAACAAAAAAAATGACATTCCTTTACTATAGGGGACCCACTACTTAAATGAAGGGGTAACATTTCCAGTATAGTGTTGTGTTCAAGTGTCATGCCATGTGACATGATGAGTTTATGTACCCACTAGTGCCATAGCCTTGGGTTAGAGTTCAATATAAGATAAGGACTATCTGAAAATGATTGGGTCCCCTAAAGTTAGGTTTAACCATAAATTAATACAAAACTCATCTAACTAAAGACCCTAAAACTGTGGGTTAGAAACTTAAAATCAATACAAAATCTAAATGCTAATATCTTTCATGGCTCATTGATGCCTTTGAAATAAAAATGGCACACCTCCACCTGTTGTACTAATTATCTTGGTTTTAAACATGAAATTGCATGCATTGTCGTGCCAAACATCTCCCCACTCTCACCAAATTTCTAAAGTCCTGTGAAACATTAAGTTGATATCTTAGATCAGCAAATAAGCTTACATGCACAATCCAAGAAATGATTGCCTGCAGACAGAAGGAGACAAACCAGAGGCTCCCAGGAGCCTGTATCGCTCACCTGGTTTTCAGTTGCCACAATCAAGGTAACAATTTAAGTTATACAGTTAATCTTCAGTTTCTCAAACTTTCGTACGTCCAACACCTCCAATATCTTGAACTGTTTTTAAAGTCTGATCATGTTTTATTATATTTCTTTGTTGGGATTTTTCGATAAAAAACGTTCTTGTTAAAGACCACTTNACTTAAACAAATGACACACAAAAATGCACCAATCCATTATCATTTACCAATATAACAAAAACGACTACTCTAATAAAAACCCAAGACATTGTGGGCTAAAAACCAAAAAAAATGACATTCCTTTACTATAGGGGACCCACTACTTAAATGAAGGGGTAACATTTCCAGTATAGTGTTGTGTTCAAGTGTCATGCCATGTGACATGATGAGTTTATGTACTAGTGCCATAGCCTTGGGTTAGAGTTCAATATAAGATAAGGACTATCTGAAAATGATTGGGTCCCCTAAAGTTAGGTTTAACCATAAAATAATACAAAACTCATCTAACTAAAGACCCTAAAACTGTGGGTTAGAAACTTAAAATCAATACAAAATCTAAATGCTAATATCTTTCGTGGCTCATTGATGCCTTTAAAATAAAAATGGCACACCTCCACCTGTTGTACTAATTATCTTGGTTTTAAACATGAAATTGCATGCATTGTAGTGCCAAACATCTCCCCACTCTCACCAAATTTCTAAAGTCCTGTGAAACAGTAAGTTGATATCTTAGATCAGCAAATAAGCTTACATGCACAATCCAAGAAATGATTGCCTGCAGACAGAAGGAGACAAAAAATAGTAAGACAATGCCCTACCCCCCCCCCACACCCCCACAAAACTGTTTTTGGTGAACTTATATCACAAAATTATATACCTAACAAAACAAAAACTATATACCCTGTGCAACTTCGTTGCATTTGGTATAATGACAATTTTCTTTTAATCAAAACTGAAAAAGACCTCAAACTACAAATTTAAAATCACAGCTTTATATTACATGTATTTCTCATGCCATGACAAATCAATTGATAGACTGGAAAGGAATAAATTTTAAAACTTAGATCTATCTTAATAGGAATATCTAAAATGTAAATAATCAATATATAAATAAGCATTAGTACCATAGCTAAATTAAGAAAGGTATCAATGAGCCAGGTTTGTTAAATAAAATCTACACTAAACAAAGGAACAAAAAATCAATGGATTTCAAAAGAAAAACAAATTGAGCAACATTCTGTAAGTAATATTAGAAAGAAAATATCTGTATGTTCTCCTTCGATCGTCTTGTACCAGGGATATACTAATATTATCTTTTGTAATGTTGGCATTATTTGATCAATTATTTATTATTTCGTATATTTTGTTTATTGTATTGGGAAAAATAACTGTCTCATATTTTTCTGGTTTCAAGTCATTTTTTCTAAACCAATTTATTATTTTTATTTTTAGCAGTATGCTAGACTTTTTTAGTTCATATATTTCATGTTTGGACTGTTTATTTGTCAGGTCCATTATTTTGATTTGCTTTAGATTGTGCTTATCTTCAGAATTAAACTTTTATTGTTCCTATGTGTAATAAGATCTCAATCATTGAAAATTTACCATATTTAACCTTTCCCAACGATGTTATTTTTTGACAGCTAGTTAAGTGATCAGCACGAAAAATAATAAATCATCAACTTATAAATTTCATACCAATACAAGAAACAGAAGGTGACAGATGTAACTATCATTTATTTAAATATGGTGAGGGAATGTTTAGTCAAATGGAAATGTACAAGAATAAAAAAAAACACCATTTAGCATATAATAAGTTATGTTATTGTGAACCTTTTTATAATTCTAGTAGCCCAGGTCAAATTTTAAGGGGCATTGGGCTACTGGGACACTGGTAAATTACATCCCTGTGGGCTAACATTTTGTATGGAATTCAAAGCAAAGTATAACAAGTAACTTATTCTCAAGTTTTCTAAAATGATATATAATAGATAAATTTTCTTCACATTTTTAAGAAAATTATACTTAACTGTTCCAATCTTGGCTAAATGTGTACTTTTGATGAAATAAAAAAAAAACTGTAAAAAGGTCATTCTGTAAACAGCAGTTAGATGATATTTCAATTCTTTTTGTGATTTTTTTGTTCTAAAATTTCCAACGAAAATCAATATTTATGTAAAAACATGGATAACAAATTTCATACTAAATAATACAGTATACATCGAAATATGTTTAATCTTTATACAACACAGAACTAATAAGGGATGTCACAGTAATCAGAATTATGCTACCAGTTAATCATGTTCCGAATGAGAACGAAGGAAACTAACTTTCCTCGCAAATTGTGCAATTATTTTCTACAGGCAAAATTTATTGTCAAAAGAATATGCATGCTTTAGTTACATGTAATGGATATCTACTGCCAAGTTTATCGTAACATGTAATCAATGGTAATGCATTATACGATTAACTGGTCAACTGATTACACATCGACATCCCTAGCCTCAGCATCATAAAACTCTTAGTCTAGGATTTGTTTCAAATGACGGACCTTTAGGCTTTGACACATTCTACAATGATGAGAGTAAAAATTTACTCAAGTTCTATGGGCTGGGGCCTAAAACAAACACAATAAATGCCCTTGGGTAAAAATTACATATTTTAACAAGTTAATACTTTTGAGTATATTGTATATAAAGCAAAAACAATGAAAGACTCTTAACAAGGCAATATAACATACAAATTATGACTTGACACATGTGCTTTTTGCTTTGCAGTATTCAGTGTAATACAAATACATGTATTAACACACAAATTCATACATTTCACTTACAACGCAATACATATTTCATTTTAACATTCTACACATCTCAAAAATGAGAAAGACTTGTTTTTATACAAATAACACAACCAATCAAATAAGAAATATAATAATTTATTGACAAGTTGTTGAAATTCTATTTAAAGGTGATTGCATGACAAAAAGCAAAATCTAAATTTCATTAAAAAATGTCTATTATTTATTACACAAATCAATTTTAAAAACTTCCACACATAACAGGAATGGTTTATCAATAACAACATAAAAAAAATCAAGGAATTTTCATTATGTAACCTCAGTCAATTCATGGTGGCAAATCATAACAAACTCACAGAAAAACAATCATAAAAACATAGGACATCTTAATATACATTGTTCTTTTCCTCCATTCCTTAAAAAACTATGGTTTCAACTTAATATTTCTTAGTTTGGATACAGTCTGCCTTACTAAACACATTATCAAAAGTTATAGTGTGATGGTCTTTTACTGGTACTATTGGCCTTTGTCATGACAACAAAATGTTTACAAATTGATATATCTTGCTTTATGTTGTGTGTTTTGGACTTACATGTATAAGTAATATTTTTTGTTTCAACTTTATCTGTGTGTTAACTTTGCCTTTCATTGACAAACCTTTGATACACTTTAAAATTCATTCAATAAGCCAGTCACACCTCTTAAATTCATTTAAAATAGTTCTTAAAACAACATGTATATTGACTTTATGCTTGTCTAATTGTAGCATTTTGATTATTACACTAGTGCTTCAAAACCAAGTTATTTTTTTCTGCAACATAAATATACATACATCTTAACCAATCTGTGATAAGTTTCAATGTTATCTAACTTAGTATTACAAATAGAGTACTATACATTCAAACAGTTAAATTGGCAGTGGTTGCATGACCTTAGTTCAGTTCAATGTTTTTTTATGATTTTTCTTACAGTTTGAAAGATAGTAATGATTTTTCCTTTTCCAATTATCAAATATATAATCACTGACATTTTAACTGAATGGCAACAATATCAATTTCAATAGTTTTTGAAGTTCTCTGTTCCAAACATATTTGGATTGACACAGGACATAAATACACCACTGACTGAAACATGACTGCTTGTACACTTTAAAGACATATCCTACTATTCAAACTCCAATATGATATCTTCGTGATAATTCTTTTGTACAATATTAATTATGAAAGCTTAAAATTAAGCGAAAAATAATGGGGGTCACCGACCTAGTTTTAGAGCTATGACGTCATCTTTATTTACCTGTTTTGAAGGTATTGATTTGATACTATATTGCCTATATTTTCACTATATTGTAGATTTCGACTGAACTAAAATTATTTTTAATGCTTCATGGTGTGTAAAAAAACAATATGTTACAACAAAATAAACAAGTGTGGATCGTATTGCAAGGCAATACCAAGTCCCCTACCAGTAGAACAAGGTATTATTGCATAGCAAATATTCGAAGTCCAAGGCTGTAACCCCGTCAAAAATCAGTGGACCAGAACCAAATTAAAACTTGATCTGTAACTCATTCAGGTAGACTCTCATACAAAATATCAGATCAATACCTGCAACAGTTTAGTAAAAAAGTGCAGAAAACTGACATTTTACTAAAATTTTCTAAGTCCAAGGCCTATAACTCCATCAAAAATCAGTGGACCAGAACCAAACTTAAGCTTGATCAGTAACTCATTAAGGGAGACTCACATACAAAATATCAGATCAATACCTGCAACAGTTTAGGAAAAAAGTGTGGAAAACTGACATTTTACTAAAATTTTCTAAGTCCAAGGCCGATAACTCCGTCAAAAATCAGTGGACCGGAACTAAACTTTACCTTGATCTGTAACTCATTAAGGTAGACTTACATACAAAATATCTGATCAATACCAGCAACAGTTTAGAAAAAAAGTGTGGAAAACTGATGCGGGACTGACAGACAGACAGACAGACAGACGGATGGACAGACGGACAGACGGAGTGCAAACCTAAAGTCCCCTTCCGCTATCGCCGGTAGGGGACTAAAAATATGCAAGTTATGGTATAAACGGCACAGTTTTTAAGTTCCCGCCATTTTTCTCAGGTACTCACAATACGACAAAATTGCTGATCGCAAAAATTGAAATATGATAATTTGATAATATTTTCACAGAAGATAGGGTGTAACCTCCTCAACGGATTAAGCAAATAAATTAATAGGGTCACCAAATGGGGAATAAGATATTTGTAAAAAAAAAAACATGTAAAGACCGAAAATGGCGGCAATACAATGACAGGTTTTTCGTCAAACTGATAGCACTTTTTCCTAATTTGAAACACAGTATAAAATCACAATTTACATTATATTTTTGTGCGAATATATAATAAAATGTAGGCCAGTAATTATTTTTTGTTACCCTTTTATTGCCATATACATGAAAAAACTGGGCAAACGTACGTTTACGGGACATAAAATGTATAAAACCAAAAAGGGCAAAATAAGACCAATGGCAACATTTACTTGATATCAACACGGTTAGAAGTCTTTCTTTCTTTTTCAAAATGATTTTTTTTTCTTGCTTATTTTCCAATAATGCTGGCTTTGTGATTTGGAAACAATCAAAAGGTGTAATACCTAAAAGGGCATTTACTCTTAATTCATTTTACTTTATTTTTTACACAAGTTTGAAGATCAATTGAAAATGTTTTCTTTGAAATTGACATTGCCTTTAAATAAAAATAAAACTGTTGGTGGTCTATATAGGGTATAATTTGAATGTTTCCATTAATTCTTTACCATTAGAACATAAATTGAACCTTATACGTCATTCCAACTGCCCGAAAAAAATCACGACATCATAAATAAATTACAAACCTTAAAACTTGATTTCCCCAGAAATTTGTGCCGTCATAAAGGAATTACAATACAGTAAAGCTCAAAAACAAAATGAACAGAAACAATAGTAGGATATGCCTTTAACTTATAATTCAATGACTTAGAATCCATCAGTTTCTTAAACAGCCAATAGGGTTTGTATGTTCATTTGATTTGGAAAATTTATCAGTACATAAATGGTACTTGAAGTTAAATTTTGTACAAAACTATGAAACAAATATTGTTATGCTGTAATCATCAAACATTAGGTTTTGGCGGGAAATTTTGAATTGCAATTCTATCTGTGTCTCATGACGAGACCTATAGGTCGCATTGAATAAAATAAAGATTAGTAAGTAAAAACTACAAAAACAAAAGAAGTAACATTAACCACTTGGAACAAATATTTCTCGTCATTACAGATTCTAACAGTATTCAAGCACATTATGATAACAAGTAAAATTTTTACATTTGATATAACAAGCTGTCTTAAAAATCGAAAACAAGAATAAATGAAAATGAGTTTTCTTTGTAGAAATACAATACTGCTCTTCATAAAATGGTCCAGTTGTCATTTATCACAACCGTTCAATATAATGCATAGGTATTCCTATCTCAAACAATTGATTTCTGTGTCTTTGTAATCTATTCATGTCTAATTTTGAACACATATTCTCCCAACATACTTCCTGTAGTGATGGTAATATTAACCAGATTCTCTGTACACAATTTGTTCTGACATCATCAACTCTCGTCACACCACCAAACACATACATACAGCCATCCTATAAAAATATTGCATTTCATTTCATTATGCTCCTCATATTTTTACTGCAACCAGATAGGCAGCTAGACCAACATAAAACAACATATCTGTAGAAACATTTGTTTGTAATACTTGTCAAAATCTTTTAATTCTAATTTCCTGTAATATTTATAATATTAGTTCTTAGATAGTAGTAGCACTAATTGGCCAACTTCTATAGTAGTAACAATTTTGGTCTACTTCAGCTGTAGAATCATTAATTTTTCAATTCACAGCTTTTTTGTAATAAACTGTTGACAAAGAATATGTCTTGCCTTACCCATGCACCGCATGAATCTGCACATTGATCTTCAACACCAGCCATGATAACAAAATGTAGGTCTTAATTTGTGTGCATTACCTGCTTGCTAAAATCTTCATATGATTGTTCGAGCTTGATAGAGGGGTCAATTTGTATAATCCTCAGGATGCAACTGCATGTCCAAGACATAAAATGCCACTGAAACTGATCTCAATCATGAAAATGTAACTGCATACCACAGATCAATGGGCTACTATCAGAGGCTGATGTTAAACAGACCCAAGAAAAAATTCAAACATTTGATAAAGAGTGCAAAATTTCGAAGCCAGTGGAGCATGACTGCGGTGGCATAGACATAATAGGCCATTGAAACTGATTTGTACTGATACTAATGCAACTGCATACAAAATATCAATGGGAAACTAAGAGTGGTTGATGCTATACAGACACAAGAAAAAACTTAAACATCCATAAACAGTGCAAAATTTCGAAGTCAGTGGAACATGACAGTGGGGGCATAGGCATAAAAGGCCACTGAAACTAATCTGTAATGATGCTAATGCAACTGCATACAAAATATCAATGCGCAACTGAGATTGATTGATGCTAAACAGACACAAGAAAAAACTTAAACATTGATAAATAGTGCAAAATTTCAGTCAGTGGAGCATGACTGCTGTGGCATAGTCATAAAACGCCACTGAAACTAATCTGTACTGATGCTAATGCAACTGCATACAAAATATCAATGCGCAACTAAGAGTGGTTGATGCTAAACAGACACAAGAACCAGAGGCTCCCAGGAGCCTGTATCGCTCACCTGGTTTTAAGTTGTCACAATCAAGGTAACATTGTAAGTTTTACAGTTGATCTTCAGTCTCTCAAACTTTTGTAGCTCGAACACCACTAATATCTTGAACTGTATTTCAAGTCTGATCATGTTTTCTACATTTCTTTGATAGACTTTTTTGACTTCCAACTTTTTTGGCAGCCATTTTAAAATGGCAGTCAACAAACAATTTTCAACTCCGGTTTTGAATAGTGACATCAGTATCCAGTTGGATACCAAATTTAATTGAAATCAGATAATGTTGAATTTTCCTGCCTTTTGTGGTGGCCGTTTTGAAGACGGCAGTCAATGAATAATTTTTAACATTGGTTTTGAAGTTTTGACATCAATACCTATTTGGAAACCAAATTTCATTGAAATCGGACAATGTTGAATTTTCCTGCCTTTCTTAGCACAATTTTGAAAATGGCGGTCAACACACAATTTTTAACATCAGTTTTGAAGTTGCGACATCAATACCCATTGGAGACAAATTTTCATTGAAATCGGACAATGTTGAATTTTCCCGCCTTTTTTGGCGGCAATTTTGAAAATGGCGGTCAACAAACAATTTTTTACATCAGTTTTGAAGTTGCGACATCAATACCTATTTGGAGACCAAATTTTATTGAAATCGGACAATGTTGAATTTTCCCGCCTTTTTGGCGGCCATTTTGAGAATGGCGGTCACCCAACTATTTTCAACACCAGTTTTGAAGTTGCCACAGCATGGCAAACATTTCATCATGTTACACTTAAC